>VZRX01017558.1:0-24564 GCA_013398075.1 Notiomystis cincta
TCGGTGCCTGGCTGGGGGCGGCGTGGAGCCGGGCAGCTCCCCTCGGCCCCCGCCTCGGGAGCGGCCCCGGCAGCCGCCTCCTCGTGCTCCCGGCTGAGGAAGAGCTCGGAGAAGGAGATGCCAGCAGGGATTTCCCCGTTCTCCTCGTCCGGGCCCCCCTCCGAGCTCAGCCCCTTCATCCGCAGCGCGTGCAGGGCCAGGCTCTTGGACCTGCGGGGGAGGAAGGAGGGAAGGAGAGGAGAAAGGGTTTGGAGTAGAGGTAGGGCACAAAAATGCCCCCGAAACGTGCTCCG
The DNA here is from genome assembly GCA_013398075.1 of Notiomystis cincta. NCBI lineage: Eukaryota > Metazoa > Chordata > Aves > Passeriformes > Notiomystidae > Notiomystis > Notiomystis cincta. Next base: position 294 of record VZRX01017558.1, read on the forward strand.
TGCAGCTGCCTCAGAGAGCTCAGCGTGGGGCTCACCGAGCCAGGGCAGGAACCTTCTGGAAATCTGGATTCCGAAAGCCAAGCTCAAGCCACAGCTTTAATAAGCAAAAGAAATAATATCCAAACGATATCCACATATCCCAGCATCTGCCACGGGGGGAGAGTGAGGCAGCCCCTCTGCAAGGATCTTATAACCCCGGGAGCGGCGTGGCTGCTTTATCAATCACATCATAAAAATGCCAACCAGCAGCATTTCACTGAAGCAGGACCCAGGCCCCGGCTCCTCCTGCCCTGGATCCACGTGCTGGGGATGGAGGGGAGCCTCAGTGAGAGCAAAGAGTGGCTGAAAGGGCAGATCCTGGAGCAGGAAGAGCAGAGCTCTGTGTGGAGCTGTGGGGCAGGGACAGCCTGAGGACCCTGGGGTCACATGGCTGTCATTTGATAAATATTGTTAGTAATTACACCCAGAAAAGCTCTGGGTGCCTTGCCTTCCTTTCTGTGATGTCTCAATGCAGTTCTTTCCCTGCCCCTTGTGCTGCTTTAGGGCACAGCAGAGACAGAATGGGATTCCCAGAGCAGCTGTGGGTGCCCCTGGATCCCTGGCAGTGTCCAAGGCCAGGCTGGACAGGCTTGGAGCAGCCTGGGACAGTGGGAGATGTCCCTGTCCATGGCAGGGGCTGGGACTGGATGACCTTTGAGGTCCCTTCCAACCCAGACCATTCAGGGATCCTGGAATTTAGAAAGATTTCATCCAGCCTTTAAGTTCATAAATGCAGAAATTGGTTAAAATTAGGTTTATGCTGCCTGTGAGCAGACCAAACCCTCCATGTTTGGATAAAGTTTTATGACAAAACTGATCTCCCTGAACCCCTCACACATTTTCCAGAGCCATACCTGTTAAACCTCATATCCTTCCTTTCTTCTTTAGAAACCTGGCCCAGGCTGTATCTCCTCACCGAGCCAGGGGTGCTGTTGTCCACATTTATTTTCTCTTCAAAAGCCTGGATTTTAACTTGGAGCTTTTCATCTTCTTCATTGCCATTCACGACAGATTTTAAATCATCCAGTGGTACAGGACATTCTGCCTCAGGGTCATTTTCCATCCTGAGAAGCAGAAAGCAGAGGTTTGACCCTGGCACATCGTGTTCATTGTGTTGATGCTGTGTCTCTGCCTGGGACTTGTAGCTTGGATCTGGTAAAATAATTATGTATAAACAGAGATTCCCTGAGGTTATTTTCAGGAATATCTTCTAGATCAACATCTCTGATGGATCAGAAACATTGAACACCTCTGACAGCCCTGGATTAGAAACTTGCCAGGCAGAAGAAAAACACAACTCTTTGCCTGAGAGTCAAAAGTTTTTCACCTGAACTCAAACCATTCCCTCAAAATTGCTAAACACTGACTTATTGCGTTATTTTCACAAGGCAAAGTTGAGCTGTTTGCAGACTTTATAGAATTCTGTGGTTTTAAAGCTTTGACCAAAGGACATGCAGTTCTTGCTGAATTCCTGCACTCTGGGAAAGAAAAGTATCTTTTAAAACTCGGGAACAGTTCTAAACAATGCAACTCCAGTTTGGCAAAGAGAAAATGAAAAGTTAAAATGAACTTGTAGGACTGCAGGACAAGTAGTTTTGCTTTGGATTTGTTATGTTAAAAAAGTCTTAAAATCACAGAATGGTGGAATTGTGGAATGGTTTGGGTTGGAAAAGACCTTAAATCCCATCCAGTGCTATTCCTGCCATGGGCAGGGACACCTCCCACTGTCCCAGGCTGCTCCAAGCCCTGCCCAACCTGGCCCTGGACACTGCCAGGGATGGGCAGCCACAATATGCAGCATTTTAATGCAAAATTCAAAGGTAACATTCAGATAAATGGAAGGGAAGCTGCTGATCTTACAGGGCAAACAGAAATCTGCTGGTAAAAATGTGCTGAGGTCTCTCAAACAGCCTTGAAAATGGCTTTTTCTGGGTTCTTTCATCATTCAGAGCCTGCAGAGAGACTCAGCTCCTCCAAACATTGGGCCATTTGCTGGAAACCTGAACTTGGAGTATCTTTCCTCTGCCTTGAAGATGCTGCAGCAGCAGCAGGACTGGATTTCCCAGGGACCAACAGCAAGAGCATCATTGCTCCTTCCCCTCTCCGTCTCCTGCTGGGATGATGTGCATGTTCCCAACTCCTGCAAGCAGGGAAAAACTGGCACAAAAAATCATGGAGGCAGCACAAAGCAATCAGGAATCTCTTGGAGAATCAAGAGTGATTGGACAGTATTTACTTTTAAATTCTACCCACAGCTGTAAAACAAGTTTGTTTTGCTTCCAACCATTTCTTTGTTTGATTTTCTTTTTTTCCCCCCGATGAACAAACATCTGAATAGCTAAATCTGTAAAACATGGAGATATAAAACCACAAATGAGGGGTTTAACACAGCCCTTCCAAAGCAGCAGAGCCTCACAAGTCACGCTCGCAGTGGGGAAGCCCATTAAAAACTCCCCAAACTGCAAATTACCAATTGTAAAAAGCCAGGTTTTTAAAAAACAACCAGAAACGTGGCATCACAAAATGCACTTTTTCACTTGTTTTGATAAAGGCAGCTCAGGATATTTCTCAGGGGAGATGGCAAGTTTTGTCTTGCTTTGTTTTTAATTTAAGCAAGATCTCATAATATATTAACGCTGAGGAGCACTTGAAAAATATTCTTCTGTAATAAAGACCCTTGATGTGACCTTTGCTAACAAATCTTTCTGGGGATGTAGGACAAGATTTAATTTATTGGAAAGCAGTCACTCCACCACAGCTCCCAACACTGCTCCCATTGTGGGAGCTGAGCTCTAAGGAAAACTTCTGTTCCCTGTGTAAATATGGGCAAAGCCTCAGGACACAGAGAGGGGATTGATGGACTGATGGGCTTTGGGAGTGACAGACCCCAACTGGGGAGCCTTGGTGATGTCTGGAATTAAAAATGGTGTTTGGAACAGCACCTCTTTGTCCAGCATTCTCCTGTTGAGCTCCCGTGGCTTTGCGAAGGGAATGCAAGGAAATACTTCTCCGGAAGAATCCTGAAACTATGGTTGGAAAAGAAACGTGGATGAATCCTATTTTCCATGTGTGGAGCAGAAAAAAGTCACTCCAAGGCTGTGCAGGGTGGGCTCCTCAAGCCACCACCTCACTCCTGCCCCGTTGGTGCCAGATTTCCAAATGGGAAGCAGAAGGACTCCGAGTGCCCATGAGGGAAGCCGAAAGCACAAACCCCAAAACCCTCAGTGAGGGCTCCATCCCACCCCACTGGGATGCCTGGCAGCCCCTCCTGGGCTCCCCTTCCAGTTCCACTCAACCCAAGCATTGTTCTCAGTCTTGGCACCAGGCACTGGTGCCTTGCTGAGGTTGCTGGGGCAGGATCAGTTTACACCAAAGCTGTTTGCACGAGGAGAGGGATGCAGAGCTCGTGGAGAAACCATAACAACAAAGACAGTGCCAGGCTGCTGATGGCTGCATGCCTGTAAACCCTCTGGACAAATGCACCTCAATGTCCAGGTGATGCATTAGCATAAAGGACATTTCTCCACACCAGCAGCACCACTAGAACGTCACCAGTGAGGTGCTCACAGTGGGAAAAGGAGCATTGCAAAGGGAGATTGATGAAAATACACCTGGGATTGTGGCCAGGGCTTCACCTCTGTGCACATGGAGGCCACAAGGATGGATCAGGTGCTTGTGGTTTGTTAAGGGAAAGAAAATGACCTCCTCAAATAGGATGGACAGGAAATTTTAAAGCAGGCAAGTGGTGGAGAAAAGATCATGGAATTGTCAGCAGAATCCCAGACTGGTTTGAGTTGGAGGGACCTTAAATTGAATCATCCCATTCCACCCCTGCCATGGGCAGGGACACCCCCCACTATCCCATGGAGCTCCAAGGTGTCCAGCCTGGCCTTGGACACTGCCAGGGATGGGGCAGCCACAGCTGCTCTGTGCCAGGGCTTCCCCACCCTCTGAGCAAAGAACTTCCTTGTATTTAACCTAAATCTCCCCTGTCTCAGTGTAAGAGCCAATCCCAAGCAGCCACAGCCCTGAGAGGAGCAGCACTGGTGCAGCCTGTGGTGCTCAGTTCTTACCCTGAACGAGAACTTCAGAGTTTTCTTTCCCTTTAATTGACTGCCCTGTACCTCTAGGTTGGATAAGTCCATTAAAACCCTGTATATGTTTTTTAAAAGCCCCTCTGGGACTGAATAAGTTGCAATTTTGGGACAGTAAGGAGCAGCAGAACATGGCCTGGTTTTAATTATGCTCCCAGTCCCTGCATGTAAAATTCCCTGTGTCAAACAACACCGGGCCCTGAAGAAATCAGCTTCTCCTTTTGTAAACACAGGAGTTCTGGAAGGAATGGTTCTAATCCAGGCACAGAGTTTAAAATCCTGCTTTCCTTTCACAGCACAAACACCCTGGATTGCTGCTCTGTAGAAACCACTGCAGCAGCTCCAGAGCAGGGAGGGCACTTCCACGTTCACATCTGGACTGGTCTCACTTCCCAAGCACAAGTCAGAATCAGCTCTGCTTTAACCAGCAGAGAACTCTTATTCAGCCTTGTCTCATTTAGCTGATGCTCTGCTTGATGCAGGCCTGAAATGTAAAACCAAACAGCCAAAACCTCTGAAAAACCAGCATTTTGCTGTGATCTCTCAGAGCCATGTTGAGATAACGAGGGCACAGAGGGTTGGAGAGGAAATAAAATTTAAAATAAATAAAGATATAAATAAAATCAAGGAGCAGAGGGAGAAAATCATCTGTAACCACACTCACACAGACAATGAAGCTTCTACTCTTCAGTCAGTCCTTAACAAAGAGAATTTTACAGAGAAACAGCCAGTTTTTGATGAAAACCTTGTTTTTAACTGTTTTTTTTAAGCAGCTCTAGAGATAAATGTTAAGCACAGAACATTATAAGGAATAGGAATATTGCAGTATTTTAACAAATAAACCCATTTTTCAACCATGAATTGGGGGACCACAATGGGTTGTGAATGCTGAGGGGTGGTTTCTGCTGAGGTTCTGCCACCAGGTGAAGCTTGGACATTTCTCTCAGCCTTGGAGTCAGATGAGGGGCTCTATCTGGGTCCCTCTCCTTTCTCATTTTCACCTCTCTCCAGGACACCAATTACTTGGTTCTCCACTGACCTCAATGTTTTGGCTCCACAGCTCCCAGTCTGGCTCCAGGGCTGTCCTTCACCATCAGGAGTTTTCTGACATCTGTGTTCTATTTTTTTCAAAGAGTCACTATTCCTCTGTGCCCTCCTGACCTGCTGCAGTACACACAGCTCTAATTATAAGTCTCTCACTAATTAGAAGTGACTGCCACTCTGTATTTAGATAACTCTTCTATCCTCACTGTGACAAAGACCACAACGCTTCAACCTTAGGATGCACAGTCAGAAGCAGCTGAGTGAGCAGAATATCTCGCTGTGGATGCCTCAGAAATGGTTTTTGGACTTTTTTAAGGCAAATCTTCCTCAGGGCGCTATGCCAGCCATTGTTCTCCTCACCCTCAGTGGGCATTTTCTACAATAAACTCAGTGATGATTGTGAGGCCTGACTTCATCGATTTATTTTTAACTGAGATTTTTTAGCTTGCTTAATTCTACTTATCTGGGCCATGGCTTTCTTCATGGCAGTGGGAGTACCTTTAGGGGGAACTCTGCTGCCTCCCAGAGCTCTGCAGGGGCTGGGGCCCTGCCAGACCCACAGTACCTGGCTCCTGCTCCGTCGGTCTCCAGCTGCCGCACGAGCAGCTTGGCAATGGCACTGAAGCTGTTGCTCATGCGATAAATGTCCCTGCTCTGGGAGCCCAGGATGCTCGAGAAGGTGTCAGTGAGGCTCTTGATCTCCAGCAGAAGGATGTGGTGAAAGGAGTGCTCCATGTTGGCCAGCTGGTTCACCAGATACAGCAGGGACGTCCTGGCTCGCTCCTGGGCAAGGTGAGGAGATAAGAACAGTGCTGAACACATGAACTCACTGTGGGGAGATAAGAACAGTGCTGAACACATGAACTCATTGTTTGCTGGTGCAGCTTTGTGTGCTGGGACTGAGTTGCTGTCCCTGGGGAAGAGTGGCTGCCCCACAGTGACAAAGAGGCAGCTGCCTCAGTTTATCTGTGGTTATGCTGAAGTGACTTTTGTTCCTCCTGGTGTTACCTAACCCAGCCCAACTCAGGACATCTTGTTTCCTCCTCAGACCCAGAGCCAGATCCATGAAGGCTCATTAGAGGCTCATCGTTCTGGGTTGGTAGATCAGCCTGGCTCAGTGATCAGGGGAGCAGCACCAAGCTCCCCTTTCACCTGTGATGAGTTTGTCTCAGGTACTTCATAAAATCAGAGAATGGTTTGGAAGGGACCTGAGAGACCACCCAGTGCCTCCCCTGTCATGGTTAGGGACACCTTCCACAGGCTGCTCCAAACCCCACCAACCCCTCCAGGAATGGGGAACATCCAGCCTGGATCTGAACACTCCAGGTTAGGGTTCCTCTGCTATAGCTGTCCTAATTACATTGGGTTCCACAGCCCTAAAAACACTCAAGTGGGAAAGAGCAGTGGAAAAACCAGCAATTAACTCAGGAACTCCCATGAGATCCTTCACTGGGGTAACTGGGTATGGCCCACTTGGTCCTCAGCAGATTGATACAGAAACTGGCAGAGATTTGGATTTCAGAGCCTGTGCTGAACACAAACAAAGGCAAAACCAAAGAGTTTTCTTCTCCCCAAGGGCCAGCAGGGAGCTCACGTGCCATGCACGTGCTCTGCACTCTGCAGGGTCCCAGCCCTATTTCCTCCTCTCTTCTGGGACCTCGTAACCAGAGGGCAAAAACTGCTGAAAGTTTGATTCCAAATCCAGCTGGGCCATAAAAATACCCGGGGGACTTTGGCAGGACATGGCCCGAGCATCAGGGGCAGGACTTTGTTTTGAAGAGCAAGTCAATGTAATTCAAGGAAGAGCAGCTCTGCTGCATCGTGCCATGGCAGCAATAAATGGGAAGAGAGGATCAGACAAATTGCTTCCCTTCAGCCATTTGGGGGGAAACTCCAGCTACACCCTGGGCTGGGCTGATGTGGCCAAGGAGCTTTTTCCTCAATGGCTTGAACGAGGTTGACTTTTTGGTGCACAGTCGCTCATTTATTTGAAAGCCGATCCTTCCTCCAAGAGATAAACAGAGGCTCAATTAACATTTAAAACACATTTTTGTTTTCTAAACAAACTGAGCAGCAGACTAAATGGAGGAGCAGTTTTGACCATTTTCCTGTCACTTTGATCCAGCTGGAGAGTCTCCAGCCATGCTGAAATGCTGCTACTCGCCTGGAGTGAGGTAAAAGAACAATAAACTCGCCTGAGTAATATAATATGTAACTGTTATACAAAACAAAATTACAGCAAAACAGCTCAACATGAAAGCAGCCGTTATCCCTGCCACAATTCTTATCCAAAATGTTTCACGAAGCCTATTTGGATGCACGTAACCCCTTGTTATTTCAGCAATGCCTATTTGATGTTTTCGTGTATTTCCTCATAAGCAGCCCTTGCATTTTATGGCATTGCATCTGCCAGAAGGTGAAGAGCTAAAGCACAGGCAATGAGGTGTGGCAAAGTGTTGTGCTTTCTTCTTAAAAACAGGTTCAGGAGACTACAAAAAGATCAGAAGGCTTTCAGAAATAACTCCAGTTCCCAGGTGGTTCAAAACACAGGGGAAAAAAAAGTAAATTAAAGTGTCCAGTTGCCCTGCCCTGAGCCCCAAGACCGTTTTTCTGTTGCACAAATTTATGGTTAAGGGACAAGTTCTGATTTCAACTTGCCCCCTGAGAGTGTTACTGACACCAACAGAGGTGGTGTGTGTAAACAAGGGGCAACCTTTCAAATCCAAAGCTCTCCTCTCTCCCGGGGTCCCTGGAAGCACAAGAGGCTTTTTCTAGGAGCCAGCAAGGATTTGCTGCTCAGATCTGCAGCCTTGACCATCCAGGGCCAAGCCTCAATCCTTGCCACCTCTTTTCCCCAGGCAAGCCTTCCAGTGAAATAAAACATCAACAAATAAAATTCCAGCGCTGCCATTGATGTTTCCTTCCCTGCTTGTTTTGCTTGGCCGGGCAGGGGACGCGATTCCTGTCGGAGAAGTGGCAGCATTTCCACGGCACCGCTCGGTGACAGGAAAGGGAAGAGGGGGAGAAGTGGTGAGGGAGGCTTTGGGAAGGCCTTGACACGGGGGGCTGTGAGGTGAGACTGTCAGTGGCACACGTGGGCTGCTGGTTGGACTCGATGGTCCTGGAGGTCTTTTCCAGCCTGGGAGATTTTATGGTTCCATGGGCTCACCTAAGCTCAGAATCAGCCATGGAGGTGTTGCTTTCTCCTTAAAGGTGAGGGGATTCTTTTTTGAAGGCCAGGTTGGAAGGAGCTCAGAGCAATCTGGGATAGTGGAAGACTCCCTGCCCATGGCAGGGGGTGGAATGGGATGAGCTTTAAGGTCCCTTCCAACCCAAACCACTCTGTCATTTTAAGATCTTCCATCATTCAGAATTATCCACACTTCCTAACTTTTTAGAGAGCAGTTGATCTCCCGTTGGAACATTCACCTCTGCCACCCTTCGTGTGTTGTTTTTATCCCTGTTTTTGAGTCTGGAGCTCAGGGTTCCTGGATGCCAGTGACAAACACAGCAAACAAATGACAAATGTGCTCTCCCTGTGGGCTGGGATGCTGCTGAGTCAGCCGCTTCCCAAAAAATCAGACTCATGACATGGGACATGGGGCCGGCGACTCAACGCTTACTCCAGGGAGATGGGAGGTTAATTATTCAGTGCAGGCTGTGTGTGTTCCCCTCAGCAGATTGGTTCACCCACATAAACCAACAGGTTGAAAACACAAGGAGGAAATACTCTTTGAACCATGTCTCTGTAAACCCTGTGCAGCCTTTAATTGCCATGAAATCCGACAGGGCCAGTCGGTTCCTCGCTTATTCCTGGTATAAAACAATCACAGCAACAAAAGGCAAAATAAATAAATCCAGCCCCTTTGAAGTAGCAGAACTCAGAGGAAACAGAGCCTCAGAGACACCCAGATAGGGAGAGCTGGTTCAACACCCCAAAACACAGAATCCCAATGAAATCCTTCAGTTCTGAGCCCAGCTGTGCTCGGCTGAGGATTGGCTGGTTAGCAACTGTAAAGTTTCTAGAAAATGCTGACTCTCAAATACTAAATACAGAATTAAATGTGGTCACCTGCAGATCTTATAAAAGTAAAACTTGCTGGGGAATGGAAGTAAACAAGGAGAGAACAACAAACTTCATTTGGCTCCCGGGCCTCAATGTGATTTTGGCTCCTCTTCCCACACAACAGAAATAAGATTTACAAAGCCAAACCAAATCTGGTTTTGATTCTTCTGAGATAAATTTAATTTTAAATGAATATAAAACTCCAGATCAGTAGAAACACAAAGGATGGTGTCTTCCTGTGCTGCACCCATGGTGCTCAGCCACCCAAGGCCCAGCCAATATACACCCAAATCAAATGCCAAGGGGGGAAGGACTGGAATAAGAATACACCCAAACCATTCCATGACTCCACGGCAGGGCAGTCTGGTTACTTGTGAGGAAAGAAATACATTACTTAACACATGATTAAAAGCAACCCCAACCAAGCCAACCCCCAAGCCAAGAAATGCTTTTGTTTTCCACCTTACCTCATCGAGATGTCCAACAGCTCCGAAGATCTTCGCTGTCTGCCCAATCAAACTGGGACAACTCTCACCAATTTCCCTCAGCATTGGAAGGAAAGGGGCCAAGGCTGCAGGTTCATAGCTGGATATTTCCAGAAGGATGTTTAGAATCACCTCACTGTGGTTGGGGTCTCTCAGGTGTCCAAATAAAAATGGCAAACACTCTTTCAGCACCTGGTAAAAAAATCAGAAACAAATTGAATCTCTGTTTTGAATTGTGAACACATATAACCAGAGGAGATACAACCACCAGAGTGATAAAAATAAGCCCCTACACTTTAAATTAATAAAAGAGTTTTCCACCCTTGGTGACCTTTGCATGGAGCTATTGCTGAGGTCAATCCAAGTTCAACTGAACATATGGAATAAGGGTAAACTCTGCTTCAAAATATGACAGTTATGCATAAATAACTAAGGAAATGCCCAATTTTAAAAAAAAATACCAAAAACCACCTTTACCAAATATTTTCCTTGCTCCAGGCCAGTCTATTTTTTATTAATTAAAACAGCCTTCCTCAATGATGCAGTGAATTAAAGTTCTTGTAGAAATTTTGGGGTTTCACCAGAAAACAAACAACATGACAAGGTCAGGAGCTGGAACAGAGGGAAGAGCAAGGGGCAAGGCCCTCACTGCACAATAAATGTGCTGTAAGTAAATTGTCATCTCTCGTAAGAACCCAGTTTTTGAGAGGCTGAGGGTGCAGACCTTGGAGCCATCTGCCAAACAGGATGCAGTGTGTACAAGTCCCCACTGAGGGATCAGTTCAGGGTAAACACACAGGCACGTTAATGCACCTTGGCTGCAGGGAAACTTCAGACCCAGAAATGGGACATAAAACAACCCCTTCTCTTTTGTGTGTGTGGGTTTTTTGTTTGTTTGTTTTGTTTTGTTTGTTTTTTGTTTGTTTGTTTGTGGGTTTTTTTGGTTGTTTGGTTTTTTTTTCTATTAGGATTATCAGTTCTCATCAGTTCCTAAATCATTGTAATTGTCCTTGACATGGATTTTAATGCAGTTCACATACTCTGACAGAAACAGTTATGGGAATTCACACTCAGCTGACAGAGGAAGAGCCAAAAACATTGGAAATAAATGGTTTAACCCAAACCTTTTTGGTCCAGCAGAGTGATTGTTCTGTTCTCCTTATGACTAGGCGGAGAACTTGGAACGGAATTAAAGAATTTGCAGGGAATTAGCGTAGGAAGGCACTGCCCTTTGTGGGATTCCTCCTCCCTCACCAGTCTGTGAAACACCAAGGAGGGGCAGCGTTGAGCAGAGTGGTTTACCCCCAGTTCTCTCCTCCTGGCCACGAGGTGCAGCAGCCGGAGCAGGTGGAGCTGCTCGGGCGGGTCCAGCTGTGCCAGCGGTGCCACCAGCTCCCGCAGGCGCACGGCGATCGGCCCCGGCTGCTTCTCGTAGAGCGCCGGCAGCACCCGGAGCAACATCGAGTTCCCTGGGGACACAGCAGGGACAGGGCAGGGAGCAGCTGTCAGTCAATGCCCAGCGCCTGGGGAGACCCCAGAGCATCCGCACACCCTGGAGACACCGGTTTTTACAGCCACGAGAGGGGTTGGGTTGGAGAGGTGTTAAAGCTCATCTCGCTCCACCCCTCCCCTGGGCACCTTCCCTACACCAGGTTGCTCCAACTTGGCCTCAAAGGGTCATCAGTACAAAACCAGGGAGGCATAAAACTGTAGAAAATTATATATTGGGCCAAGAAGCCAAATAAATTACCAAAATAGAACAAATTATTGCAGGCGTAACAACATTGTATAAAAAAACCCCTCTAACTCCTATTAATTATCATTTTATTTCTGAATATCATGAGAACACTGCTTAATAAGCCTTTGGGTTTGGATGATGCTCTGTTGAGTCCTAGCCCAAACTAAGTGTGATTTCAATTAACAAAGAAACAAAAGAAGAGGGAAAGAAGGAGAGGAATGACAAAGAAACAACAAAACCAACGAAAGACAAAAACTAAAACTCTCCTTTGCTGAGATGCAGATTTTCAAATTAAATAAGCATCGTATGGAAGGAATAGTTGGTTAATAGAGAACTAAACATGCATTTGAACAGAAATGCTTAAGGATGCCATTTCCAGGAATAGAAAGCAGCCAGAGAGAGCCAACTGCAGACAGACAGAGATATGCTAAACCCTCTCTCACACGTTTTCTTAAGATGTCTGTGCATAATTCAATTTGAAGCCCAGGCTCATACCAAAATATATAACTTCACATCGCAGTACATGCCTGCCTCAATGGATTTAAGTTTCACTTGAGCAACATATGGAAAACATCTGCCTATTGCAACCTAGTATGGCTCCTTTTTGTAAACCCTTGGAAGTCCTCACGGCCTCTTTGGATTTGGTTTCCAAGAGGAATCAGCTCTCTGGCCTGCTGCTTTTCCTCCCATTTAAATCTGAGCCGGATAACTTTGGAAGATAAGCAGATCTGTTCATGGATGGTAGGAAAGGGATGTTTGGGTTCAGAGTGGAGCACGTGGGGCTCTTGCCAGACACAGAAAATGCACCCCAGGACTCGGTTGGGTCTCACAGCCTCCCCCCCCCCGAGCCAAGAAACGAGCACATAACTCACTGCAGGTTCAGACAGCTCTGAGCCCAGCAGCTCGTAATGATCCCTGAGGGGTCCTCATCCTTCACAGGAGTGTCTCTGCACTCCAGCCAGCCACACTTCTGCACCTCACCCTGCTTGGAGAACCCCCGGCTGCTTCCCGAGGGCTGCTCCGAGCCCCCGCAGCCCCGGCAGTGCCGAAGGCGAGGTCAGAGCCCGCCCCACCTCAGGGACACGGCAAACTTACCTTGTTCTGTTTGACACAATCACACAGGCCAGGGGCAAAGGAAAGAGAGTTGCTGATGAATACCCTGAAAAGATGGGCAAACTGCTCCATTCTGGTCATTTTCTAACCATGTTCCCTGGGCAAATCTCTTCCTGATGTGCCCAGCAGATCTGGGTTAAAAGAGGCACCACTAATGTTCCATGGGATTGATGCCAAACACCAAATCCCCCAAAGGGAGAACATGGAGATCAGGAAAGGTTCTTCCCCAGAGGGTGCTGGCACTGCCCAGGCTCCCCAGGGAATGGGCACAGCCCTGAGGCTGCCAGAGCTCCAGGAGAGTTTGGACAGCACTGCCAGGGATGCCCAGGGTGGGATTGTTGGGGGGCTGTGCAGGGCCAGGAGCTCGGCTGGATGATCCTTGGGGGTCCTTTCCAACTCAGGATACTCAGTGATAAAAAGATGAGAGGATGGATTCACTGGAACTTTTCTAGACTCATGCCATAGTTCAGAATTGAAACATTTTGTACTGAATACACCAAAAATTATTTTCTCTCCAGGTGACGTCGTTCTTGCAGCACTAAATCCTTTCTTTTCACTGGAAGTTTTCTGCCCACATGGAGCAGAGCCCTTACACTCCAGTCAAACTGCAGTAATGATTGCAAAAGATGAAATTCCCGTATTCCTGGACAGGCAAATTTCCTCTCAGCTATAGACGGGTGATGGGAAGGAATCCAAGAGGGAGTAACTAAAAGAACAGCTTTAAGCAAGGAAAGACACCAACCTGAGCCATGCTGTTGCCTAAGCTGGGATGTCATGGATAGGAAGGGATCTGGAAAGGAAGACTGATTATTTAGTCTGGCAAACGAGCTTTTGGAGTGTGGGGTGTATCAGAGGAGTGATGCAATCACAGATGATGGACTGCAGCCACCAAAGCTCTCTGAACAAAAAATACTTTGTGCAAGCACAGCTTTGAGCAGTTTCCTGCAGCAAACACTGCTGGGCTGATATTCCCTAACCGAGATAAATGAAAAGCAAAGGCAATCAGAGCAACCCTGTCCCTCTGCAGCGAGGTTGGAGTGACCTCACTGACATGGAATTGCTTTTAAGTGAAGAACCTGTGTGCACACGTGTAAATAATGCCAGATATCCCAGTTTGGGTCTGTTCTTCAGAGACCTGAGGAAAGGTCAGCAGGAACAACCCAGCTGGCCATCTTCTGGTCTCTTCATGTTTGAGTTAGCAAGGGATACTCAGAGCTCTTTGTTTGTCACACCTTTACAATATCCAAGGGGTTTTATGCACACACAGCTCCCCAGCCTCCTTCCTGATTCCCAGAGCTCGGACAGCCAGAGGTGATATTGGGAATTCCAGATAATTCACTTTTCCCCAATCTTCATTTGCCTCAGTCTAAACTAAGAGCCTGAAAATGTTTGTTATCTGAAAATGGAAAAACATCCCACTTGACACCCCAAATACCTCCCTTCCCTCTTCCTTCCCTGCCACCCGACCCCCAATCCTTTCCAGATCAGATTTTCTCACCCTTCCCACATGCTGGGAATGACACAATTCCTGCACAAAGCATCCTACAGCTGGGACAGTCTGTGGCTGCACAGGAGACAGGGAGGGACCCCAGGGGCAAGGCTGGGGGGTGTCAGCCCTGCACCCATGCATGGAAAAGGCTGAGCTCCAGCTCTGCCCATCCCAGCAGCACAGAGAGCTTGGGAAGGACAGGGGACACTGCAGTGTCCCAGGGGCAGATGGATACTCACTCCAAAGGGAGTTTCCAAAGACAAAAGCCCAAGCACTGAGAATAATTTTCCCCCCAGGATGACTCGGGTTTTGCCCACACCTACTTGAAAACCATGGGATCGTTTAGGCTGGAAAGGAGCTCCAGGATCAGAGTCCAACCTGTGCCCGATCCCCACCTTGTCCCCAGCACCCTCACAGGGAGGAACTCCTCCCCAACATCCGACGAGTGCAGGTTTGTGTCAGCAAAACCAGAGCCACGAGTGCGAAGGGAACACAGATTCCAAGTTCGATGTAACAACAGGAGGGGTTTTTTGCTATTCTCTGGATATTTCATAGCCAATACACAACTCGTATGAGATCACCCCAATCTCACCTAAGCAAAGCATCTCTGACATGATTAATGGCCTGTTGAACCAATAAGATTACAGAATTTAAACCAGATTAATACCAATAATACTTAGACTAAATTAATGTTTCATCCAAAAAGTGCCTTGTTTTGCTGTTTCAAAGTTAACAGACACAACTCTCATTGTGCAGCTGCAGATTTACAGGTTCCCAAAACAGGATACAGCACTAACAGATTATCCACAGTAATGGTGGTGATTAGGGCTGGAAAAGCAGAACCCTAACAAGCTGTTAAGAACTCCGTAAGAGTTTTCCTTTAGTGCTTAAAGCAATAAACTGTTGGTATATAATAGAATTTATTATACACCAGTGCCTGACTCTCCCCAAAGCTGCACTATTTAGCTAAAGCACACACGTGTATCCAAAGCAACTCCAGGTATGTTTATTTTTCTACCGAGCTCCTCCAGAGCGCTGCCACGCACCGACCACAAACTGAATTCGCAGGCAACGCTTTCTTTTCCACAAACGACACAAAACAACGCAACCGACTCAGCCCGCGCCGTCCGAGCGCTTCCAGCCCCTCGCATTGCTGCACGTCCCAGTCCGCCCCCGGGGCAAGCGCGGCTTTCCCCCGGTTTTTCCCCTTGGCCAGTCAGAGCATCCCCCAGGCAAACCTGGAGGGCTGGGATTGAGCAAGCTGCACGCCCCCTTCCCCTCGCGGCCAAAAGCAGCGGGCAGGAGCGCTCCGGTTACAGCGCTGGCACCGCGGCCGCTCATTCATTCGGGCTCCGGGCTCGCAGCGTTCGGCGGCGGCTCCGCACCAGCCCCGGCGGCTCCTCCGCACCAGCCCCGAGGTTCGCGGGAAGCAGCCAGGACGATGCTGCCCCCGGAGCTCCTCTCTCTGCTCACGCTGCTCTGTGTTTTTAGCGCTCCCGGCTCTGCCGTGGAGGAAGACGATGACTACGAGCTCATGTACGTGAACCTGGATAATGAAATCGAAGGTCCGGCCCCTGGGACTGAGGAAGGTAAGTGAATTTAAACTGAATTTGGGTTAAGCGCAGGACTGCCGTCGTTGCTGCCTACCTCTTGTAAGAGTTAGTGCTGCAGACATCATTTACTTTTTTCAGGGGGAGAAGCTCGTGCTTGCAGCAGTAGATTATTGTGGGCAGTAATGGTACTTGGATGGACTGCACTTCAGGCTCTTTATTTCTCAGTTTTCCTGCAGAAGGCTGTTGCTGTCCCAGGGGTTCAGGATCTCTGTAATCACAGCCCTGCACTGTTCTGTCCCCACACAGAGGGGAAGGCACTGGCCCCACCATGGCAGGGGGTTGGAACCACGTTGTCTTTAAGGTCCCTTCCAGCCCAAACCGGTCCGAGCCCACGGTTCTGTGGCGGGCTGGGGGACACGAGCCTTGCCCAGAGCCGCATTTTGCCACACTCCCGTTTAAAGCTCAGTACAAAGGAGCAGCAACATCTGTACGTTCCCTTCCAGCTGCTTCGTGCGACTGCCAGCGGGAGCACAGCAAGTGGGACAAGCTGTTCATCATGCTGGAGAACTCGCAGATGAAGGAGAACATGATGCTGCAGGCTCTGGATGAGCTCCCCAGGGCGGACGTGCAGAGCCTGAAGGCAGAGCTGAGCCAGCTCAGCACCTCCCTGGCGGGCACCTTCGCCACTGTCACCTCCCACGTGGTGGCCCAGGTGGAGCAGGTGCTTGTGAGGAGCAGGGAGCAGGCTGAGGAGGCCAGGAGGCTGCAGGAGCTGGAGCAGGGCAAGGTCCTGGAGCACGTCCTGCAGCTGAGCCACAACGTGTCCCTGAGGCTGGGCTGGCTGGAGAGCGCCTGGCGCAGCAGGGCCCAGGAGCAGGAGCAGGAGCAGGGAAGGGCTCTGCCGCAGGACAGAGCTGAGGCCAGCAGAGGGGACAGTCTCATCCTGACCTCGGTGTGGAAGGAGCTGCAGCAGACCCGGGCTGAGCTGAGGGCATCGCAGCAATGGGCAGCTCAGCACCTGCTGCCAGCAGGTAAGTGCAGCCTGCTTCAGCTGAGAGCTCAGGGATCCAAACAGGGATCCACAAACCTCCCTCTGGGCATTTCCCTCTCCAAGGGCTCCAAAGCAACCTCAGGAGCAGCAGGGCAGCTTTGAACAGGCTCTGCATAAAGGGGGAACCCCAGAACTTGTGGGGAAAGAGGCACTGAGCTTTTCAGATGTGGGATCAAAGGAAGGTTTCATCAAAGCCCTTGGGCAGGGCAGAGCCAGCCAGGATCCCACCTCCTCCAGGCTGTGCCAGATCAAAGCCATTGTCAGAGAGCAGCAAATGTATTTGAGACATCCAGAGGATGTTCTCTCACCTTCTGCCTTCCCAGCTGGTGACTCCTGTGCACTCACACCAGCCACAGAGCTCTCCTGTTCTCCTGCATGTTCCCACTCCTGGCTCTTCCCAAACATCTCCTCACCAGAGCTGGACGTGCTGCTGCCAGCCAGCCAAGCACACTTCCAGGGCAGGGAGGGCACATTCCCTGCAGGCAGTGCCAGGGCAGAATATCCCCTGTGGCACAGGGAAATCAGGAACCCGTGCTGCTGTGCTCTGGGGGATTTTCCCCTTCCAAAACATTGGCCCTGGTCAGTGAGGTGGCCACAGAAAGGTGGGCTCATACCTCAAATCCCAACTCAACTTTTCTATGCAGTGCAACAAGACACCCAAAAAAGGACCAGCTTGGGTGTGGCAGAGCAGCCCCTCATTGGTTTGAAGTGTGGGTGCAGAATTACCACGTGCACGATAAACTGCACTGAACCACCCTGCTCCCCAGCCAGCTCTCACTGCTGAGAATGCCTCTGAGTCCCACAAATTCAAATTACTGCAACTAAACCGCCTCCAAGATCTGCCCTGCAGGGAGGGTGTGAAGGAAGGAGGGGGTGCAGCATCTCCAGAGCGAGCTCTTGCAGCAGGGAGCAGAAAGGAGCAGCCTGTAATTGTTAAAGCAAAGCAGCAGCACAGCCCCGAGATGGTTCCCATCAGAGCTGTTACAGTCTAACCTGAGCCCATCCCTTCAGCAGGGCGTGACTCGGCTGGGAAGTAAACTGTTTCCACTGCTTTGTCACAACACCTCCGAAATCTTTGAGCATATTCCTCTTTTCCCCAAACACAAACCTTGCAGAGAGCATGATCTCATTCCTTATCTCCCTGTAAGCCAGCCAGCCCCAGGAGCTACTCTGCTCTAGGTGAGAGCAACAAACTCAGTCTGCACTGAGGGTCATCAGTGGAAATTCACTTTATTTCCACTGGTTCCCACGTGATTTTACATAAAACAACCATACTTTTTAATTTAAAGGCTACATTTTAAGTACTTCCAGAGTATCTCTCTGGATATTTTTTTTTCAAGGGAATTTTTAGCAACTGACTTTAATTTCTCACATCTTGACTTACTGCCAGCCATACTCTTGGGGGATTTTCTAATCACACTTTTTTGTTCTTCACTGAGGCTGGTTTTAATTTTGTTTAGGCTTTGATAATAAAGCCTGAAAGCCTGTTAATTAAAAGCTTTTTCACAATACTGCTCCTAAGTAGCATTTTAAGGAGAATCCCCAGCAGTTGCTCACTGACCCTGCTCCTCCTCAAAAGGGTCAACGGGCGATGTAAAATCTGCTCAAAGCTGGAGGGAAGCAGCCCATGAAATACCACAGCAGCTCAGTCCTGGAGGGCACAAAGAGTCCTTCATTCCCTGGAGCAGAAATTTCCACACACGTTTTAGACATTTCAGATCCTCCAGCTTCTTTAAACAGGAAATGAAGCAGCTTAATTGGAGAAGGGGCTGCTTGTTCCCTCCTGTCACCTTGGAAATTAACTTAGGTACAACCAGGGAACAGCACAGAAACCACCAGAAATGTCTTGGCTGTAGTGACCACCAGCTGCTTTCCCAAGTTGCATAAATTTCTGTTAGTGGTTTTAACTAATCTAATTTCTGTTATCAACGCTTGGATTAATTGGCCATGAGAGAAGAGCTGGTTTCAAAGTATCAGCTGTCCCATAATTTCCCCTGTTTAACCAGTGCCCATGAATGTTCCTGACCAAAGAATCCTAAAGGCAGGGCCAGGAAAGGGGTCATTATGTTAATTAACTGAGCAAGCCCATCTCAGCACGTTCCTGCTTTTCAAAGCTCCTGTGCCCTGATGCCCCATTATCCACCCATGGCACAGCAGTTCCCTCCTCCAGGAGCAGCCTCCCCCCCATCCTGGGAATGCCACAGAATCCAAACCTGCTGTTTGAGGGGATCCCTGGCCCCTTCCCTCGGCACAGCCTCGGTATTTTCTCTACTCCCCACTTAGAGCAGAGGATAAAACAACACCTCAGTGGCACCCAGGGAGGCTCACCCGATTACCTGGCATAATTACCCAGTTTCAGAGAGTCCCTCTCCCAGGAGGTGGAGCTCCATTCAGAGCCTCGGGAAGCCCAGCTTCCCAAGGGAAGCAGCAGGGCACACAGGCTGCATTAACCCTTTGGATCCCACAGGACTGTCCAGCGCCCCACCTGTGCAGGCAGGGAAGGGCCAAGAGGTTCCTGTAGCTGAATTATCCCTTGCCATAGTGCCCAGCAAATTCCTTCATCAGCTCTGACAGCTCTTTCAAAGCATCCTGGGGTGGGTTCCTGCATCCCACTGGATGAGCTGAGCTCCCAGCTCCCCTTGGGAAGCCTGAAAGTGTTAAAAAATGGGTGGACTTGAGGGCCTGGTTCAGTGGTGAACATGGTG
Source organism: Notiomystis cincta (assembly GCA_013398075.1). Taxonomy (NCBI): domain Eukaryota; kingdom Metazoa; phylum Chordata; class Aves; order Passeriformes; family Notiomystidae; genus Notiomystis; species Notiomystis cincta. The sequence continues at coordinate 19,671 of VZRX01017558.1, forward strand.
GTGCTGGGTTGGCAGTTGGACTTGACAGACTCACGGAATGGTTTGGGGTGAAGGGATCTTAAAGAGCATCACGTCCCAATCTCATCTTCTGTGGGCAGGGACACCTTCCCCTATCCCAGGTTGCTCCAAGCCTCATCCAACCTGACCTGGGACACTCCCAGGGATGGGGCACCACAACCTGGTGATCACGGAGATCTTTTCCAACCTTAACAATTCTGTGATGTGTCAAAGGTCCCGAACAATCCAGTAGTCGTTTACCTGACAGTCCTCTAAACCTCCCCAGGCTGTGAAACGGCGCTGCTGTTCCCCATGCGCTCGAGGAGGATCTTCGGGAGCGTCCACCCTGCGGCCGGGATGGCCCTGAGCTCCTTCACCGCCTGCGTCTGGCTCAAGGTGACCGAGGCCCTGGACAAGACCGTCGTCTTCTCCTACGGAACCAAGCTCAACCCCTACGAGATCCAGCTCTACCTGAGCCGGGACTCGGCCGTGCTGGCCGTGGGGGGGGCCCAGCACAGGCTGGCCGCCCCGAAGGTGGTTATTCCCGGGAAGTGGCTCCACCTGTGCGGCACCTGGAGCTCGGGGAACGGCTCCGCGGCCCTGTGGGCGCAGGGCGAGCTCTTGGCCAGCGCCCTGCACGTGGCTGGCGCCCACTCCATTCCCGACGGAGGCCTCCTGCAGCTCGGCCAGGAGAAGAACGGCTGCTGCGCGGGAGGCGGCTTCGATGAGGCCCTGGCCTTCTCGGGGAAGCTGACTGGCTTTAACCTGTGGGACCGTGTGCTCAGCCCCCTGGAGCTGATGGCCCAGAGCAGGGGCGACACCTGTGGCACCCGGGGCAACGTCGTGGGCTGGGGGGTCACGGAGGTGCTGCCCTACGGAGGAGCCCAGTACGTGTCCTAAAGCCTGCAGTCTGCAGGGGAATGGATGTCACAGAGCTGCAGGAGCCCTGTCTCTGCAATTCCCAAGGAATGTCAGCGCTGCAGGCTCACAGAACAAGGATGGATTCAGATGGGATTCCATCTCTGCCTGCTGTCCTGGCACAACACTGAAAACACACCCACGGATCAAGGCATGGCACTGGAAAAGCTGTTCCTGGGGCCAGGCAATGCCTCTCCCCAGTGCAGGGTTTTCTGATGTATAAAGTGAGGGTCACCACGGACATTCAGGAGCCAAACTCTGCTCCCAACATCCCTGCTGAGCTCTGGAGAATGGTCAGAGCAGCTGTGGCTGCCCCTGGATCCCTGGCAGTGTCCAAGGACAAGGCTTGGAGCACCTGCGACAGTGGGAGGTGTCCCTGCCCAAGGCAGGAGGTGGAATGGGATGAGCTTTAAGGTCCATTCCAACCCAAACCATTCCAGGCTCCCTCAGTCCCTGGGTTCTATAGTGTTAATGTGAATTTTACAGAGGAACCACCCAAGTCAAGAAATGTGTTGTCTATTAATCGTTGCTAGTAATGTGTAGACTCTAAGAAAACTAGTTCCTTGTTTAAAGCATTATTTATGCCATGGATTGATATAAAAATTATATTCCCCATCATAATCTGATGTTACATTGGGAGAAAATGCAGCTGTATTATATTGTACATTGACTTTGTGATAATTTTATTGAAATTATTTTTGTAAAGTTGTTTTGTAAATAAAGATACTTTACTAGACTAAAACTCTCTACTCTTCTCATAAACCAAAATTCTGAACCGAGTCCCAGGTGGGACTTTTTCCATGTTTTGATAGAGAAAACACAAATAGCAACATCTCACAGGGGCAGAGAGACCCCATGCACAATCTTGGCTCTCTGGGGACAGGTTTTAAGGCACATTTGGGCTTTTAAGGCACATTTGCTGCCTTCAGGGGGTTTGTACAAGACAGAATTGCTGCTCAGTGCCAGTGATTCTCTTGTCTCTCACACAAACTTATCTCAAGTCCACTAAAAGCCTGGATACACTTATCCCAAATCCACTAAAAGAGAGAAAATATATATATATATATATATGTATACACAGAGAATAACAGCAGTGCAGAGAGCCAAGAAACTGCTGATGATTTTTCATGTAGAAAAGAGCACAAGCAGAGAATGATGAATAGCTGCTCACTGGATCTGCAGCCATTTACAACAAGAACCATTACTTGCTACCTCTTGAAGTCTCTGAACAAGTTATCATGAAGAATGTCTTATTCAAAGCAGTTCCTATTTCCCCTGGAAGCAGCCCATCCTTCTCTATTCCCATGTTTCCCTGTCTCTCCCATTCTCTACAGATGGCCTAAGAACACATTTTGACAGATTTCCTGACTTCTTGCTGCTACTCTTCCTCCTGACTGTGACAGATTCTCACTGCTTGGATACAAAAGTAGTAAAAAAAGGTAAATTCCACTTTCCTGTGCCATTCAAGGGGATTGTGCTTTGTACCTAAAGTTATACGACCTGCCCCAAAGTTTTGGCAGCACTGCTTATTTAAGGGAAAAGGAATTGCTCTGATTGCTGGAATTTCTCCTGTTACCCTGCAATAAAAATGTATCTAAGTTATAAATGCTTGGCAGTAAACTTGACAAAAATCCCTCACTAAGTAATATCTGCAAATAACCTTAGCTACAGAACAGTGAAACATTACCTCTGTGCACCCCTGGCAGCCAAACCCCACATCTTCAGAGTCACAGAAACATTTGGGGTCCCAACATTGTGCAAGGGCAAAACCACTCTGAAATCCTCCCTCTGTTCAGTGCCCTCTGCTAAGTGAAAACAAATGTCCATGAAATGCAGCAGGAAAAGGAAAATCCTCAAAAAGATCCCAGAAATCCTTGCTGGCTGCTTCTCTTGCTGCAGCTCATACCTGAAATGCTTTGCCTTGAAGGAGCCTTCTCCTGTCTCTGCTCGGGTTTGGCAGAGGACCAAAAGCAGAGCCAGGCTTTCCATCCTCCCTGACTCAGCTGGAAAAATTCCCTCTTCCCCAGGGCTTCGATCTTCCTTTATCCCCTCCCGGGACCGGCAAAGCTTTCCCAGAGCCCAGCACCACGGCTCACCTGCACCTGCACCCTTCCCTCCTCACCTCTACTTGCACACCTCCCTCCTCCCCTCCTCATCTCCGCCACGCTTTCCTCTGTCAGCGTTTGGGAAACACCGAGGAGATGGAATTTGGGGAGTTTGGGCTCCAGTTCTGGAAAAGCCCTGTGACCCTGGCCCTGCGCTGCCCGCACGGACGGAGGAGCGGGGCGGAGCCCGAGCTCAGGGCGGGATGCCCGAGCTGCCCTCCGGTTACCGCGGAGCTGCTGCTGCCCCGGGAATGGGACCGGGACCGGGACAAACCCGAGTGTCCCCGGGCGGTGTCAGCACAGGCGTGCCCGGAGCCGGGGCACAGCCGTCGAACCCTTTCCAAAGAGCTCTTTTTTAGCTGATAAGAACCTGCTTGTGCAGCCAAAGAGTTGCCCCGAGTAATGAAAAACTCCAGTTCATCTCCAAGATTTGCAGGCAAAGGGCCAGAGTTTGCTGAGCCCCTCTGAGCAGCCCCACAACACGGCTTTGTCTCCAAAACCTGCCTGGAAACCCGTCCTCAGCAGCGCTGCCTCCTGCTCCCTTCGGCAAACACTCTCAGCCTGCTGCAAACCCAGCTTTTCACGCCTGAAACACGAATCATGTGCGCTGTAATTAAGCCTCTACGCAAAACAAATCATTTTGCCTGTTCTGAATGGCCCCTTCCAGGCTGGAATTCCCAAACCTGATATCCACAGCAACATCTGCTGGTGGAAGAACATCAGTACACAACTCGGCCGTGCTGAAACCTTCCGTGCAGGGTGTGAACCAAAACCACGAATATATTCACTTTTTCTTTCTTTTACTACCCCACAGTTACAAGTGGCAATGCACGATGTTAGCACATAAATAATCAGTCTTAAAAGAATAAGTTTATAAATTAATAAACTTATAAATTAATAAACTTATAAATTAATAAATATAGGGTGCACACATTTAATTTGAGGGCTTAACATCTTCATAATAATGCTCTTTTAATAATTAGACAGTGCTGCTTACTGCTATTAGCCCTGCTTGAAGGAGAGCAGTGATTTTACCACTGCAGTAGCACTGGATTGCAACAAATATTGTGAACTTTATTAGTCTGATTCAGTTGGACTTCCTTTTATAGAGGNTTAATAAATATAGGGTGCACACATTTAATTTGAGGGCTTAACATCTTCATAATAATGCTCTTTTAATAATTAGACAGTGCTGCTTACTGCTATTAGCCCTGCTTGAAGGAGAGCAGTGATTTTACCACTGCAGTAGCACTGGATTGCAACAAATATTGTGAACTTTATTAGTCTGATTCAGTTGGACTTCCTTTTATAGAGGAATGAATATTTTTGGCTTTTTAAACCACAGAAAATAAAATGTAAAGAGATTAGCAACGTTGTTCTATATAAAGCTAATAACATAGGCAAAATTAAAGAACCACTACAAAGCTTTTATATCTTCCATCTGACTATTCCACCACAGAATGGGATTAATTTCATCCCCATTTCTCTTTTGGAGCCTTGCCAGTGACACTAAGAGGAAGGATAAGAGCTCCATGGCTGGTGCCTCATATCAGGGCTGATAATTTGGAGTCCATTAGCAGGGAATATTAACGAGTACAGATGTATTTCCTGCCCTGTGGGTCAGCCAATCCATCCCAAAACCTCCAGAGGTGCAGTAAATTCACATATTCCCTGGGAAAGTCTGTTATCAGAGTGTGGTTAATACATTTGATCACATTTAGAGAGACTTCCATGGGTCTGCTTTATACACCTCACATGCATGATTTGTTTAATGGTTGGATTGATGGGTTTTATGCATGATTTGTTTAATGGCTGGATTGATGCTGGAGTCTCTCCCACCCCTAAACACTGATTCTATAGGATAATGGCTCTGG
>VZRX01017560.1:5927-25106 GCA_013398075.1 Notiomystis cincta
GGGGGGGGGAGTTTTGATCTGCTGGAGGGTAGAAATCTCTGTAGAGGGTTCTGGCCAGGCTGGATTGATGGGCCAAGGCCAATGCTGTGAGGTTCAGTAAGGTGAAGTGCCAGATTCTGCACTTGGGTTGCAACAACCATCTGCAGCACTACAGGCTGGGGGAAGAGTGGCTGGAAAGCTGCCTAGCAGAAAGGGACCTGGACATGGTGAATACAGCAGCTGAACATGAGCCAGCCATGTGCCCAGGTAGCCAAGAAGGCCAGTAGCATCCTGGCCTGTATCAAAAATAGTGATTGTCCCTCTGTACTCAGGACTGACTGGTTCCGCATCTGCTGGCATTTTGTGTGTGTGGTTCCAGCGATAGAAGCCATTATGGATTAGGTTATTTGCCAGATCCTTGAAGTGGTTCAGATGCTGGAGGGCTGCACTCCTTGGAATACTGCTTTTGTGTATCCTATTTTGTACTGATGTATTGATGGGAGCCAGATCAGGCTGGGCTGTGTCAGAATGTATCACATTGGTCATGTGTCCATGAATGGTTCATATGTGCTATCTGTAATATAACACTTGTATGTATTTCATTATTTCTCTTTCTGGATAGTACAAAAATTATCATAGAGATGTTATCAGCTTACTTTTTATTTATTATTTACTTTGCCTTCCTTGCTCTAAGCTACGGTATCACCATGAAGTCTAATCAATCCCAGTATATGTTCTTCTGTCCTCCTTTTCTTATCAATTCTGATGGCCTACAAATAACAACACTAAAAAAAAGCAGAGCCATGACAAAAAGGTCGCCCACTCTTTCAAGTCTTCATTGAAAAGAGCAGTTCTTGGTGTTTTAAGAAAGCAACTGTAATTTGTGGTTTTTTTAATGTAGCAAAACAAACCTGCTTCCTTGTTTGGTTTTGTGTTTAAGAACTGAAACATTCTGTGAGAAATTTTGAAAGCATTCAAATTTCTTATTCTTATGCAACTTAAAATTCAAGATTGGACTCCATTACATAAAATACTTTTTGTTAATGAAGCATATATGGAGATGACTGGTTCTGGTGAATAGTCACATATTGTAGCAGAATATAAAATATAGGAGATATGTCTTAGAATATATGCTGCTTTATAACTTATACAGTATTGAGCTATTTTTCCTTAATACAGGAATAATTTTTGTATAGTGTTGCCTTTCTGAATTTGCAAATAGTAAAATGATATACAAGGATAGTAAAATTAAATATAATGTATTTTTTTCAGAAGATCCAGGGTCATATGTAGGTGAAGAGTTTAGACATAGGTATGCCAGATGTTGTCACTTTTATGGCATTTTGGAAGTTATGACTAGCAAACGGAGTTTCTTATCCAAACAACTCTGATTGAATCTATACAGCTTTGCATGAGTGCTGCAGGGTTTTTAGGATTTCTGGGACATTTCCCAATGTTCTTGCTGCTTTGAGTGCACTTGAGCTCCAAATTGCCTGTTCTCACTCACGAGCTGGCTTTGCTTGGCTAGAATTAGTTTAAATATAATATATTTTGATAGTTCTATGGTTGAGATTGGTTTAAATTCGGGAAAACTGTATGACTAAAGAAAATCATGTACAGTTCACAAGGGAGTGACCATTTTGATATGGTCTGCATGATGCTCTCACTAGGAAAGTCACAGTTTATTCCTGAACAGGAGGGGGCACTGTTTAAAAGGACAACATGGTTTCCAAATTAAAAACACTTTTTTATTTTCCCCTAAAGCCTCTGAAGGCTTATGTTTTCAAATAATTTTACAATTTGTTTATAAATAATGAAAGTTACTCCTCTCAGGTTCTCTACCCCAGCCCTTTGCTCTGCTCATCTATGTGAATTGAGGTTATTCTTCTTTTTATGCAGGTTTTCTTTACTCCTCCTTTTCTGGGATGTAATACTTTATATCATATGCAGGTTACTTTGTATGTTGCTGGTGGCATTACAAAATATTGTTTTAGTATTTTATGTAATTTTATTTCTTAGAATATAAACGTGATGCTTAGTTTTCTGCCTTTTAAGGAAATTCTACTCCTCTGTAGTGTATTTATGCATGAAAGAAATTGAATTGCTGAATCACAGAGAAGTGAGGTTGAAAGTGTGTCATATGGTCCAAGCTCCTTGCTCAAGCAAGGTCATTCTAGAGCACATGGCATAGGATTCTGTCCAGGAGGCCCTTGAATATCTCTAGTGAGGGAGACACAATAACCTCTGTGGGCAATCTGTTCCTGTGCTTGGTCACTTGGTGGATCTTCCAGTGCATCAGTCTCTGTTCACTGTCTCTTGTCCTATTTCTTGGCATCACTAAGAAGAGACTGGCTCCATCCTCTCGGCACCCCCAATTTGATATTTATACACATTAATGAGGTCTCCTCTCAGTTGTCTCTTCTCAAGGCTGAGCAGGCCCAGCTCTCTCAGCTTGTCCTTGTGAGGGAGATGTTCCAGTTCCTTATTCCTCTCCATTGACCTCCAATGGACCCACTCCAGGAGCTCCATGTCACTCTTTTGCTGGGGAGCCCAGAACAGGATACAGCACTCCAGATGTTGCCTCGCCAGGGCTGAGTAGAGGGTTGGGATCACCTCTCTCCACCTGCTGGCAATGCTCTTCCTAATGCACCCGAGGATACCACTGGCCTTCTTGGTCACAAGGGCTCAGTGCTGGCTCACGGACAGCTTGCTGTCCATCAGGACCCACAGGTCCTTCTCCACAGAGCTGCTTTCAAGCGGTTTGGCCTCAGCCTGTACTGGTGCAGGCGATTATTATTCCCTAGGCACAGGACCCTGCATTTGCCTTTGCTGAATTTCAGGCACTGCTTTCTGCCCATCTCTCAGTCTTCCAGTTTTTCTCTCCCATCTCTTTCAAGGCCCTTTTGAAGCACATTTTGAAGCCCTCTGGGGTATCTGCCACTCCTCCCAGCTTTTGTGTCACCAGTGAACTTGCTGAGGAGGCATCTGCCCCTTCCCCCAAGCCACTGATGAACGAATTAAACAATACTGGGCCGAGTACTGAACCNGACATATCTCCTATATTTTATATTCTGCTACAATATGTGACTATTCACCAGAACCAGTCATCTCCATATATGCTTCATTAACAAAAAGTATTTTATGTAATGGAGTCCAATCTTGAATTTTAAGTTGCATAAGAATAAGAAATTTGAATGCTTTCAAAATTTCTCACAGAATGTTTCAGTTCTTAAACACAAAACCAAACAAGGAAGCAGGTTTGTTTTGCTACATTAAAAAAACCACAAATTACAGTTGCTTTCTTAAAACACCAAGAACTGCTCTTTTCAATGAAGACTTGAAAGAGTGGGCGACCTTTTTGTCATGGCTCTGCTTTTTTTTAGTGTTGTTATTTGTAGGCCATCAGAATTGATAAGAAAAGGAGGACAGAAGAACATATACTGGGATTGATTAGACTTCATGGTGATACCGTAGCTTAGAGCAAGGAAGGCAAAGTAAATAATAAATAAAAAGTAAGCTGATAACATCTCTATGATAATTTTTGTACTATCCAGAAAGAGAAATAATGAAATACATACAAGTGTTATATTACAGATAGCACATATGAACCATTCATGGACACATGACCAATGTGATACATTCTGACACAGCCCAGCCTGATCTGGCTCCCATCAATACATCAGTACAAAATAGGATACACAAAAGCAGTATTCCAAGGAGTGCAGCCCTCCAGCATCTGAACCACTTCAAGGATCTGGCAAATAACCTAATCCATAATGGCTTCTATCGCTGGAACCACACACACAAAATGCCAGCAGATGCGGAACCAGTCAGTCCTGAGTACAGAGGGACAATCACTATTTTTGATACAGGCCAGGATGCTACTGGCCTTCTTGGCTACCTGGGCACATGGCTGGCTCATGTTCAGCTGCTGTATTCACCATGTCCAGGTCCCTTTCTGCTAGGCAGCTTTCCAGCCACTCTTCCCCCAGCCTGTAGTGCTGCAGATGGTTGTTGCAACCCAAGTGCAGAATCTGGCACTTCACCTTACTGAACCTCACAGCATTGGCCTTGGCCCATCAATCCAGCCTGGCCAGAACCCTCTACAGAGATTTCTACCCTCCAGCAGATCAAAACTCCCCCCCCCCAACTTGGTGTCGTCCTCACACTCACTGAGGTGCAACTGATCCCCTTGTCCACATCATCAATAACTTTATTAAACATGACTGGCCCCAGTATTGAACCCTGGAACCCCACTTATAACCAGCCTCAAACTGGATGTGGCACCATTCACCATCATACTGTGGGCCCAGTCATTTAGCCAGTTCTTCATCCAGGAAAGTGTGCACCAGTCCAAGCTGCGGGCTGCCAGCTTCTCCAGGAGAATGCTGTGGGAGGCTTTGCTGAAGTCCAGGTGGACAGCCTTTCCCTCATCCATTAGGTGGGCACCTGGTCGTAAAAGGAGATCAGGTTGGTCAGGCAGGACCTGCCTTTCACAAACTGGGCTGGCTGGGCCTGATCCCCTGGCTATCCTGCACATTCAACGTAATGCATTCAAGATAATCTGTTCCATAATTTTCCTTGGGTACCAAGGCCTGTAGTTCCCTGAATTCTCCTTCTGGCCCTTCTTGTGGATAGGCATCACACTGATCAACGTCCGTTGGTCTGGGACCTCCCCAGTGAGCCAGGACTGATGATAAATGATGGAGAGCAGCTTAGCAAGCTCTTCTGCCAGCTCCCTCACTACCCTTGGGTGAATCCCATCTTGCTCCATGGACTTGTGTTTAACTGGCACAACAGGTGACAAACTAATTCCTCCTGGATTAGAGGGGTCTATTCTGCTCCCTGTCCCTGTCTACCAGCTCAGGGAGCTGGTTGATAACCTATCTTTCTATCGAAGACTGAGGCACTAACTGTTCAGCATTATCCTTGGTTATAATATTCCTCTTAACATCCANGCTCAGTGCTGGCTCACGGACAGCTTGCTGTCCATCAGGACCCACAGGTCCTTCTCCACAGAGCTGCTTTCAAGCGGTTTGGCCTCAGCCTGTACTGGTGCAGGCGATTATTATTCCCTAGGCACAGGACCCTGCATTTGCCTTTGCTGAATTTCAGGCACTGCTTTCTGCCCATCTCTCAGTCTTCCAGTTTTTCTCTCCCATCTCTTTCAAGGCCCTTTTGAAGCACATTTTGAAGCCCTCTGGGGTATCTGCCACTCCTCCCAGCTTTTGTGTCACCAGTGAACTTGCTGAGGAGGCATCTGCCCCTTCCCCCAAGCCACTGATGAACGAATTAAACAATACTGGGCCGAGTACTGAACCACTAGTGACAGGCCTCCAACTAGACCTTTGTGACACTGATCATGACTCTTTGGGTTCTGTCACTACACATAGCCATAATCATTGAAAATATGCCATGAAAATATACTTAATTCAACCATAGATAGTTCAACTATCTATGAAGATACGTTTTTGGAACTGGTATTTTTATTAACTTTGTGTTACTGTAACAGTTTATATTTCTTGGGGATTTGCACTCTCTACCTCACAAAACTTAGCCTTAACTCTGAACCGACATGCACTTTGACTACACTAAACTGTTGCAAACAGTTTGTTGCTAAAAAGGCAAATATCAGGTGGAAAGAGTAACCAAAATTTTATAGAAATATTGTGGGTCACCTGAGTTTTCTCTGGGTCTGAATCTGGAATTGTTGCATATACAGCTTTTATTTAAGGTACTTAAAGTTGTAAAGATACATAAATGAACACATTTCAAAACTGTCGTCTCTGTCTCTTCAGTGATTCTGCTTAACCTATGAGGAGGAAAATAGTTCTTCACTCCACCCATTTACATAAGGTTTAGTAATAACTTAAAAGAACAAGCATTTGGTACTTCCCAGTACCTTGTTTTGTACAGATAATTTGTAGTGGCTTCCCATGAGAAGATGTAATGTTATAGTTTTGATGCATATCCTACTTTGTCTCTAGTGTTTTCACAACAGGAAAGAAAAGACAACCGCAATGTGTTTTGCTGGGCAAAGACTAGCCAAAATGTTCTTCAGATCCTCTAATTTGTGAACAAACTGTGGTAAGATGTGCAATTGCCTTGGATTAGGTACAGTTTTTAGACTGGCTCTTACCAAATGTTTCCAGCCCATAAAATTACGCATAACTTTGAGTGTGTGTGTCTTCATGCATACTGATTATTGATGTTTTTGTGCCTTCTATGTGGTTTAAGTCTGGATATAGTTACCTGATTCAAATGGATAGATTACTTGCCAAAGAATGGATAGCTTCACTTTAAAAATATCATTGGGCAAAATAGTTTCTTGATGGTGTAAATTATTTGTTGATAGCATACTAATAAAACTCCAGTTGTATTCAGAAGCTGACTCAGGCAATGGTTATAGTTGTAACTAAATAATAGCAGCTGTATGAACGGTCTTGAGCATTAATCTGTTCAACAGTTATTGCATTTTGTGACCCAAAATTGCTAAAAAAAGTTTTGTATTTTTTTTCTTTTTTTTTTTTTTTTTTAATTACAAAAAAATCTAGGCACAACAATTTAGGGGAAAGAAAAGAAAAAAATGAAAAAGAAGGTTAAAAAATCCACCTGCATTGCAAAATATCTGGTTGAGTCAAATAGCCAGTTCAAGCAGGATGATTGCAGAATGAATTGGAAATTAGGAGAATTAACCGATAATTTCAGTTATAACTGACTTTTAAGTATATTAAAAGCAGAAAAAAAATGGAGAATGTGTTAATTAAGGAATTTGGAAAGTGCAAAAATGAGTATTGAGTACTGTGGTACCAGTATTCAGTAAAAGATGCTCATGGAGAATTTTTCAATAAATGTATTGTTTTCTGTTAATGGAAAATAATGCATTGTCTGATTTGCAAAAGAGGCATTGTCAGAACAAACTGGGTATCATGCCTCCAGTAGTTCTTAATGTGTTTTAAGTATAAGGAGGGAGGTCTGGAAAATTGTCAACATTGTACAGCTCTTAAGCAAACACAAAAATCACAAGTTTGCAAGCCTTGAGGTACCAACTTAAGTGCTCATGATGATTGAATAAAGCATTTGGAAGGGAAAAATATAAAGCTTCTACCTGAGCTTGATTTGATAAAAATAGAGCCTTCCAGCATTGGAAAAGAAAATCAAGCTTCTCTAATCTGTTATTTTTTGCATTATACAGTTGGAAGATGGATGGATTAAAGAGTTGATCTGCCATTTTTTTGATAGCTTGAAGTTATCTACATGGGCAGTTAAGAGAAGTTAATCAGGGTCCAGAGATAAAATAGTCTGAGACCATTTTTTGACGAGTTAATTAACAGATATCCAAATTATTTTTAAGACAATATAATTGGTTGTCTATATAAGGATAATAAAACTTGTGCTATATTTTGACTGTAGTAAAGTTTTTGACGCTTTTGAGTAATGCTTTCATAGAAAAGCTAGGAAAATGTGATGTACAAGAAATAAAAAAAACTTGGTTCAAGAGGGATCAGAAACTCCCTCATAGCTTACCATAGATACTTCATGATCGAATGGAAAAAAATGCTTCAGGATTGATGTCTCTGGATTTTTTGTTTTGCTTAATATAAGTGATGGATTATGACATGAATGAGCCCAAAAATGCTATCATGTGCTACTGGGGGCTTGTGGGGTTTAGATTTGAGAGGCAGGAAGAACCTGGAGCTGATTTACAGGTAGAAGGCATCACTTCCCTTATAGCCTTATAATGTCCTTTAGAATATTTTCTGGATGTCTGGCTAACTCTCAGAAGAGTCATGGAGGACTGACCTCAGGAATTCTGCTCAGTTTTTCTTACTGAAGCCTGGAATTGGAACCCTTCCTAACAGTGTCTGTGTCAGCACAGCCCTATGCACAGTCATATGATGAAGTCCTAATGTAAAAGGTCCATTTTTAGTGGCTGGAGAGCTCTATGCAGCTCTGAAAGCCCACAAAACTGAAGGGAGTCAACTTATACAGCAGGATCAGAATTAAAAATTACCTTGACCAAATTGTTTACATAAATAAAAGAGGAAGGGAGAATTAAAAATTGGAACAAATGCAATGTATTGTGCTTACTCAAAAATAATCAAGTAATTTTAATACAGTATGAGAAACACTGGATTAGAAAAGGATTCTCAGAAGACTTGGTTGTAAGGATGGGAAATGATCAAAGTTGAACATGAGTCAGTGATGATATCATTAGGTGAAGGACTAGTGTCATACTGGGTAATATAAAGATGAATATGGCCTAAAGAACTGTTTCTCTACCCTGCTCTGCATCAGTAAGGTTGGAGGGTGAAGTCTGTTTCTGGGTACCACATTTCAAAAGCTATGTGGAAAACTAAAGAGAGTTGAGAGAAGAACAATCCATAAGTATAAAACATTGTATATGAAAGGAAGCTTGTAACATCAGTTTTTTTCTTTAAAAAAATGCTGCTGTGATCAGAAGGAAGTACTATGGTTGGCCATCTAACCATCTCTTCCTAAGGCATTCTGTACATTTTCACACAGCAGTTCTGAATTGAAGATTCTGACAGTATGTGAAAGCATTGAAAAACCCTTGCTTAATGCATAGAATTAGCCAAAATGCTACTTGGAATTCAAAAAATGAGTGTGTTAAGAAAAAAATATCTCAAGAAAAAATTTTGGGAGATAGTAATTAAAATAAAGAGTTCCTGACAGTTGGAGAAGTTGATTGTCTCTGTTTTCAGAGATTTAAGTAACTGGGACTACATGTGCAGGGTACAAAATAAAAAATGAAATGGATAATTGAATACTTTGGTGGTTTTCTGCCCTGCACCAATATGCTGCTTTGTAATTCCCAGAGGAAACTGCATATTTGTGCAGATTGGTAACTGGTTCCTTGTACAGCAAAGAACCACCTGTATGGCACACAGCAGGAGCTCTAAGAGTTTATTCTGTGTAATTACTCTGATACCTGAGGTAGCCATCAATATATGAGCAAATAGACTGAAGCTTTTAGGACTATATTAATTCTAAATACGAATTTCTGCAAGAATTTGGAACAGTTTTAACTTATATAGCACAAGTGTTAAATATTGTAAAGTCATAGCCTCATAAAGGCTAAGTTAATTGTTATAACTGAAAGTTTTTTTGGTGTAAATCAAAACCAAGGAGCTGGTTCCCCTTATGCTTCCAGGCAGTAGGGCAGTTTTTGAAACTCTGATTCCTTTCTTCCTGCCTTCACCATATGAATAAAGCAACTAAAGAAACTGATGAGAAAATTTTAATCTCTATTTGTATTATACAGTGTTTGCAAGCAGAATTCCTACAATTTAATATTTAAAAAAACTTAATATGGAAGAGGTAGAGTTTTATATTATCTCATAAGTTCAAGATACCTGATTTCTTTCTAGATATCTAAACAGATTTGTGCCTTGGCCTGAAAAACTAGTCCTATACATTTGAGTATTTAAGTTGTGCCAGTTTTTCCTTTTGACTGAGCCATCAAACTAGAAAATTTCAGTGTAAAGAGGCAAAGTGATTGCTTATGTGCAGAAATCAATTGGCAGAAATGCATATGTCCAAATTCTACTTCAATGATATCAGAAAAGTACTTTTTCATTACAACTTAGAAAAAAAAGAAGTCACTTATTCCTGTGAATGAAGAAACAATTCTTGTTTCTAAGAAAGGAATCAATCACCACAGCAGTGCATTGATGTATCAGTGGTGGGTGTAGGTGGTACATAGTTCTGCTGGTAAATTCCCTGAGAGAACTACTTTGATCTGTTTATGGAGCTTCTTTCCTTTACAAAAGGGAAATTTTGAGGCCTGTCAGAGTACATTTACATCACTTAATATTGTTGACTAGAAACAAAAACAAGAGCTCTCTCTAAACCAGTGTGGTAAATTGGACCTCAAGTATTACAGCTGCATTGCTTTTATGGCCTAACTGGTTGAGCCATTTATCATGGTGTAGCAGTATGTACTGTTGATTTACTCTCAGTATGTTTTTAGGATCAAAAGATAATTTGTATACATGAAAAACTTTAGGAAGGAAATTCTGGAAATAGATGTCCATTGAGTTAAAGTGAGGTAGTACTATAGCTGATGCTTCTGAAAATTGCCCTTAAGTATAATGTTTTAAGGACTTGCTTCATTTTGGCATAAGTGTTTAGATAGTTTTGTACCTCTCCTTTATCTTGTAGAAAGTAACCTGCAAAGTCCCAAACCTCCTTGTGCTTGGCACGAGACCCATTCCAAAATAGTCTGCTGCCGTAGGATTAGTACTTTGTGGCCAGTATTTCTTCCCAGGGTAAAGTAGTTAGTATATGGAGTATCAACTGCAATCCTAAACACATGAAATTTAATTTTTGTAGATGTTATTTACATATAAAATAAAGCAAATATTGTTATAGCCTTCCACAGTTGACCGCTTTATTCAGAATTAAATGAGGAGGACCAATGGGAGCTTTTAATTTCTATTCTTAGCTCATGGTGCCAGTTACTATTCTACTGAAACACAGCTACACAAACAGGGTGTACCTTCTGATGGTTTATAAAGAAGTTGATCCTTATTTCTGCTGCTTTTGAAGATCTAAATCATTCCAGCTGTCTTTTTTGTATCAAAGGTGATCCATCTGCAAGGAGGTGTTTACCTCATGCTTTTCTAGACAAAAATCAAAAGCATTATATTGGTCTGTTAGACCCAGGGTTATTTTTTTCGCTTTACTGGGATTAGTATTTGGTGTTTTTTCTTAATAAAGGGTTGGATTATTTTGTGTTGATTTCTACTTTTACTGAAAAAAAAGCAATGACTCTACTGCTAATCAGACTTGCACACAGATGACAAATAATGGGACTACTTTGAATTACTTCTACTTTTATTGTTCACATATTTTTCATATTTCTTTCTAAGAAATATATATTTTAAAAGCTTGATTCATAGGATTTGAAATTTTTGGGACTGTGTGTTAAAAATATTGTCATGTTTTTCAAAATACTCAGTTTTCTTTTTGGTTTATTTTTTTGCTTATGTTGTGATTAGGTAACTTTGAAGTGTCTGCCTACCTAAAGTGCCTGAAAATTGCAAAGGTTTTCTGTGTATGTTACCCCTAAGCAGTTGATTTGGGAAATTTCGATTAACTTTATCTACTTAATCAGGAAGACTATCAGGAAGCTGGAATAGTATTCAAGAGTAGTACTAGGCTTATCCTGTTCATCTTTATCCCTGGAGACAGAACATGCAGCTAGCTGGTCTTGAGTCTCCATTTGTTTTCATATTTCTGTGCTACTCTATGCTTAAACCCCTTTAAATATGCTTTTACAGCCCCTTTGGACAACATGGGTTGCCAAGAGGTTGCAGAATAAAATGTGAACAAGCAAGATTTGACTGAGATGTGTTGCAGAGCGATTAAGCTTGGTAGCTCTTAATTGGAGGAGAAATAAAATGGACTTGAGTTTGGAGTGTTTATGCTTTTCTAGTGGTGATGGCGACAATGTTTTTTAACCTGCATTATACACAAAAATGTGTATTCAATTCTAGAGTGACTGAAATGTAAGTATTACAAAGATGCATTTTTAGGGTGTTTCACCATAAAAACAAACCTCAGGATATTTCCTTCTACAGGATTAATGTAGTTATGCTATGTTGAGATGCAGAACGAAAGGTTAATTTTCCTACTTAAAGGACATTCCTGTTGCTGGTACGTTTATATATTTTTCCCCACTGCTTGAAAAATTAGCATAGGCCAAAACAGCTTTATTCAAAAGAAGATTCTGTAAAATTCAGCTGGTTGACAAACTTTTTGGAACTGAGCAAGAGGCTGTTTTCTATACAACAGGCTTCTGTCAGCACAGCTGTGCTGGACAGGATTGTGAAGCGGTGCTAACGCTGACTGGTTTAGTTGTTTTGGCAGAAGCCATTAGCAAATATGTTATTTCTTTTCCTGGTAAAATTGTTCTTGGAGATGTTTCTCTGTAAATGGTTTTGTATTCTAGTATGAAGTGTAGTTTGGTCTGGAAAGTTGCATTTGCCCTATATTTGCAGGGTTTTGCTAGTACTTCTAAAATAGTAAAGGGCTCTGGCATTGACACAGACCAAACTTTTGAAATATATCAGTAATATAAACAAGTATGAAAAGGGTGGAGGCTGAGAGGTGGCATATCAAAAAAAAGGTAACTGAGAAATACATGGGAGCTGACAGAATCCCTTTTCTGTTGGTTAGATTTATATCCTTGCAGGGTTCATATCTCTTGTACATCTTCAGGAAGGTGGGTGTTTTAGCTGAGTGACATTAAGTCTTTGACTTTTTGCTGCTTCTGTCATGAACACACCAGCAGCAGCTGTACTGTGCATTATTTTTTTTTCATGTGGATGATTGAGCTACCCTTTTGCATTGGCATTTAGCATCCTAGCAGGAGGGCTTAGCTGTTTTTTCCACTATTGTTTTTTCAGTCATACATAGCCTGAATGTCCAAAATACTGTGAGTTTAGGAACAAGAAACATTTGAAAAATGAGTGCTATTTTGAAACACTGTATTCCCATTCTTTTTTCAATATGTAGCATATACAAAGTTTAATGAACCAGTCATAATTCTCCCTTGCTTTAATATTAAGTATTGACTTTCAGCAGTGCATGAAAGTAATGTTTTTCTTATGCCTTCTCATTCTATTCCTTGTTCTTCCATCTAAGTAGCAGTATTTGATATAAAATTGAAAACACCAGAATTTTGGACTCTGTCCTAATGAAGAATACTGTATCAGAGAGAGAGTCTTTTAGTTCTTCGATTTAACATTGGGTTAGTTTACAGTGAATGAAACCAGATTAGACACTGAAAATCCTGGATATGAACAGCACAGTATGACTGTGAAGACACTTACTGATGGTTTAATGTTTATTTTTCAGTAGCTATTATGCTTGGACTGATGCCTAGCTAAGTTAACAGAAATAAAGCTGGAAGATTTTAGGAATCCTCAGAAGCCACGCAGAATGCTTTTGTTAAGCACTATTTATTGTATTTGAATTGTAATAGTTTAAAGAAGACACAAGAAAAGATAATATTTTGTTTGTTATTACTGAAGATTTCTCTGCTTGTTTCCAAATGAATTATTTTTTAGGGAATCTCCTGTCTAATAGCATTCTTATCTGCTTTATATAATTTTGTAAATCTTTTTTCCTTGCCTGATGGACTTACTTCATGAAGATTGCAGGAGTTTTTCTTTGGTTTGTTTCATTGTTTCAAATGGTGAGGTTTTATGATTTCACCAAAGAAGCAAGTATAACTAATTAAAATGGTGAAAAGATCTAGAGTCTTTGTTGTGCCCTTTCACAGTATTGTGGGTGTTGTTCGATTTGTAGGAAGACTGTAAATAGCTGCTGTTGACCTGAAAATGTTTTCCAAGTAAGCATATGGTTTTCATTACCTGTGTTTTTAGAATACTATTATAAAATAAAACACTGTCAGTAGCTAGCAAACAGAAAGAAAACAGTTTTGGGTGTAGAAGACACGAACTATTGAAAACAGCCTGTTTTTTGTCTTTTTTCGAAACCAAAATGGTGGCAGTATCTGGCACTTTTCCATGTACCTGATCATTAAAAGCATTTTTTATTCCAGTATTCCTGCCAGCAGCTAAACTCATTGATCTGGAAGTTGTCTTGTAGTGAAAAAATTTGACATAGGAAATAGTGAATATTATTGTGAAGTAAGGGTGTAATGAGAATAGGTTTGTGGATAACAGTCTTCTCATAAGTAAAAGCTCTTGTAAAGAGAAAAGAATAATCTGTTATACATAGGACAAGAAGTAATTGTTAAAATTTCTGCAAAAAAAAGATTGCTATTAAACATTTAGAAATGCTGTCTAACAGAGAGAATGGCTTTCTTTTCCAGGAGTAGAGTCGTTGAGGTTATCGCAAAGTCAGGATAGGGGTACCTGGTGCCGTTGAGATCGTATCTGACAGTGACCTGACTACCATTTCAGGACAAAAATAGGAGGCCAAAATTTTGTAACCTCTTTTAAGAGACTGCATCTTTCAAAATTATTTTATGGAACTGCAACTACAAGGTACTTATTCATATAAAACTATGTTCTTTGTACAATAAGAAGGGGGGGCTATATATCGTGTACCTGCTCAGAACATATAATATATGATTGTTTGTCAGTTTCTTTTATTTCTGTCAAATTAAAATAATGATCTTAAAATATATGGGAATGAATATGTTAATGAATCAAACTTCTTTTAAGATTAAAATTGAAAAGCATAAATATCTTTATTTCCAGACCATGTACTTTATGATATCTTCTCTGTTTATGTATTTTGTGTGTGTAGACTAAAGAGAACTAAAATCAGGCTCAAAAAAAAAAATCACAAAAGTTATTGAAAGGGTTGAAAGGACAGCCTGGAATTCTAAAACATTGTTGCATTCCATACGACTTAATACTCTTTGGGAATTAAACCTTATAGATTTGTCTTGAAAATTTTTGAGGAAATGTTTGGAAAGTTTAAAAAACAATTACACACTGATTTTGAGTTCATTCAATACGCTTTTCCAACTTCTGCCCCTGAGGTACTATGTATTTGATCTTAGAGGGAGAAGTCAGGGTCATAGTATACATTCTCAGCCATGGACATGCAGCCCCCAGGGGAAGTGCTTGGTTAAGGACAGCTCCTTCATTGGACACTCCTGCACAGATTTGTCTGTCAATATATGTATAGTCACAACAAAAGGATGTCTGTTCGGGTAATATCCATGTCAGAATGAACATCATCTGTTTCAGATGAGAAATGATTATGTAATTAAATAATTACTTTATATTTCTGTCATGGGGTCATGGATAATCATGTCCATATCAGAAGACTTCTCTGAGGCTTTTCTGACACTACACTGCTTGGCTGTAGCATCATAAATATTCATAGAAAATTCACCTTGCAGATACTTCTTAATTTTACATTATTTTTTTCACTATAAGAAGTAGTAAGATTATTAATATCTGTTGAGCTGAAGTGTGGTGTCTTTCTGTTGACTCCTGACTGATTTCCAGATTAGCCAGATATTTCTTACAAGTATTTGCTCCCTTACCTTAGTCATAATATTGTGACAGAGTTGGGTGAGTAGAGCAGTCCTAGCAAAGTAGGTGAGGACATGCAGAGGTTAGGACAGACAGCTTGCCTCAGTATTTAACCAATTTCTGTGCAAGTTTTTCAACCTGGATGTTCTGGGGATATGCCATTGCTACACTGCTGGGAGTAATTCACTTTGCTATTTTAATATTAGCTTTCACTATATAAATATTTGTAGTCCTAAGATCAGCTGTATCTGTACCAAGCATGGAACAAGGAGTGATTTGTTAATTTTAAGAGTGTTCAGCTGGGAATATTTGTGTAAACCCAGAATAGCGATGGGGAATTTGGGTATCTATCAGCGTCCCTTAAGGTGGGGAATAAAGTATGAGTACCTAATCTCAGTGTCATCTAAAAGCTTTTAACTGAAATTTTGTTTTCAGAAAATGGTCACTATGATACATTTCATTTCTTGATTCTTGATCACGTAGAAGAGTGACCCTACTTATAGTGGGAAGCTGCTTCTGCCGTGAAAGTGACAAGTTAAACTTTTGCTGACTTAGCAAAAGAAAGTGATAGCAGCATCTCTTGAATAATTACAGTTTGAACTATGGAGGGAAGGACTGCTTTCTTGTAACTTATATTTGGCATATTATAAAGCTAGAAAATATGGCCTAGAACTTCGCAGGCCTGATTAAAAGCCTTTTGAAAACCAAGCTTGTGTTGTTTGAAATAGTCTGTGGCTGTGTACCAGAAGTGTGGTTGTTGCCTTAAGAGGAGTTATGTGAGGCTCGGTACCCAGATCACATGAAAATTGAATGGAGTTGGACAATTGGCAGAGGCTGTTGTTTGTCCTCTTCTAGTCTTTCAGTAGCTAAATCTTAGCATAGAGTTTTGTATTTGATTTAACAATTTTCTTTTATCTTTTGCCTTCCAACTCATAACACCTGATTTTGTTCAAAAGACAGGGTTAGAATCTCTAAACTAACATGTTTAAAAGCAATAAATATTGTACACATTTGCAATCATCAATGGGGAAATGAAATGTTTTAATCAGATTGGTCAGATTTTATGTTTGCTGACTTAAGGCTTATTTTCTTTTTAACATCCTTTCATCTCTCTTGACAGTTTGCTCTGACTTCAACTTTCTTGTATCTGTTCTGATCTCCTGTAAGCCTGCCTATTCAGGAAGTTGTACTTCCTTTCCTTCTGACCAACACATGGCAAGCATTTTCTGAAAGTCGTTATTCGTTTTGCTAACGCATTTGGCAGCTCTAACACTGCAGAGTTTCATATAATGCATCTGTTAGACTTTGGCTTTTGTCATCACAGAGAATTGCTTGTGTTTTTCTGCTTGTTTCATTAATCTTTATTAAGTAAAGATGTAAGCTGTCTTTAATTGAATATTTTCTTTTGGCAGTAGAACAAGCCAAAATGTGTTTCTCATTAATTTGTTATTCAGCAGGGATAGCCATCTATCTGGATTGAATTTGTGACAATGTTTAGTTCCTATTTGTAGAAATGTCTATGTTGAACATATTTTTCTATGTTTTGCTCAAAATATCCTATACAGCCTGACTTTGTAATGTCATTTGTCATGTGGAAATTGATCTACAGGGAATTGGTCTGCATTGACAACATGTGTCTGTGTTGGTTTTCCCTATCCTTTTAGGACAACGTGTTTTATATTTGGCCTTATAAAGTTTTATCATGCTATCAAATCATGAAGAAGTGCAGAAATTATGGCTTTTGATTTTCTCTAGCATGTGATACAAATATTTTGAACACAGGTCATAATGAGAAGTGCTGACCTTTCTTTTTATGACACAGAAAATCATACTGAGGCTGTCCTGTAGATTTAATTATGAGGTCATCATTAGCTTGAAAGCACATTGTACTGAAGAAGTGAGAATAGCAATTTCAGGTGTTGAATAAGTTTTTGTTCCCCCTTTCCAGTTTTTGTGCTTGTATTAATTTTGTGAGATTTACTTCTTTCTCAGTAGTTTTTTTGAACATGCAAATTGTTTGTGACCTACTATCCTGGGCTGTTAAATTTCATGAAATACAAATCACAACAAAGCAGAACAAACTGAGAAGTATAGAAACATTTTTATTAATCTTCATAAAAATTCCAAATGAATCTAAACTAACCTATGTAAAAATACTTCTTTTAGAGTCGTTGTCCTTAAAGTGATGATATTGCAACACAGTAGTGCCTATTTATCCCACATGCTTTCAGGCACCTCCTAGCCAAAATGAATTGTTTTTATACGTTAGGAATTCTGTCATCATATCATCAGTAACTCCTAGGCAAGGAAATAGGGTGTCCAAATCTGTGTTCAGTACACATCTTGGAATAGCATAGAATCTACAGACACATGAAACTTTGTCTGGGACAGAGTTGTTTAATTGGTTTGCCTGCTTTCTTAAAATTAATGAAGAATGTCTGCCATAAATGTATCTAAAAATCCCACTGTCGTCTGGCAAGAATGAAATTAAGCTATGTTGTAGTTTACATGGTATTAGAAACCTTAACTTGTAAGGACAGATTAGTCTGTTTTTCTAACAGAGTTCTCTCTGGAAACAGGTTTGGTTGGGATTTTTTTTTTTTTTTTTGCTAGCATTTTTAAATTTAGTGTGACATTTCTGAACATTTGGAAATTTGGGTAATAACACTTTTGTGCAGTCCAGCAACTTTTACTGTTATTACTTTCTTCGTAATCTTCAGCCTGACCTTTCTCACTACATAATATTTATTTCTGTGTCTCAGAACAGAATCATTTAGAGTGGATTGTAAAGCAAATTATGTCTTTCTTATGTGATAAATATATTGAGCATTTTAAAGTGGATAAACTAGCAGTAGTTTGTTATGACATGTTATTTTTTTCCCCAAACTTTTGTCCCATATGATGCCTGAAAGTATTACAATTTTTCCTGTGCTATGTTCCAAACCTTGAGTGCTGTCGCATGGCTCCTGCACACTAAGCCCAGACCTATAAGCTTTGCTGTGTTAGAAGTAACTTCTATATTTGGCCCTGTTTCATCATGAAGGAATGTCACACAGCCCTAGAGAAGTAGCTAAGATTTATTTCCCATTGAAGAATCCTTTTTTTTTTTTTTGTTTAATGTGTGTGTCTGATTTAACTAGAAAAATCTGGGAGAAAGAAATACTTTTAGTCTTTCCATTTGTCAGGAATTGTGGTCTATTAATACTAATGTAATTTAATTGGCTAATAGCAGCAATCTCACTCTTAGATTTAACTGGAATGTGTATATATTCTCAATATTCACAGGAAATTTATGTACTTCAATTCATTTTACCAAATAAATCTTCAGTCAGCTCCAATTAGTGTCTTGCATAAAGTTACTTCTGTAATGCCCCCAGCTAATGATGAGTGTCTTAGTGCTATTATAATTTACAGTTTATCTTGACCTGATTATTTTTCAGGTTTGCTAGATAAATATTTTTAGGTACCTTAAGTCTTCTCTTGTTGCTCTGTATCAAAGGTTTGGACATCAAACAGCTGGAGACTTTTTAGAACAGCTATGAGCTGCATTATTACATATTATTAACTTTATTTTATAAAACTTTAATTGTCATATTTGTCCAAATATTAACAGAAAAGTAGATGCAGGAACAGAGAGATAAATTTTTTTTTACATCATATTAAACATGTCTCATTTTGGATATTCATACACTATGCTACAGACTAACAAAGAGTGATAGTGGAGATCTTGGTTAAGAAAATTCTTCAAAACTTTTCAGATGCAAATTTGTATTTACTGGCTGTATTTAGCATCCTCTGTTTTTCAGAACTTTCCGATTTGTTAAAGTCTCTTTCTTCCTTCTTGTTTGAGCTAAGGGTACACGATTGCTGGTGGAAAGCAATGGCATCTGATTTGTAATGCCTCCAGTAAAGACCCATGTTTCCCTTAAGCTGACACACAGTAGCCAGTGCCACTTCTTTCATACTTCTCATGCCCAGTTAATTTTTCTTGCTCACAAAAAGCTGCAAAGAGTAAAGGTTTCTACACTTTCTTGTGTAGAAGGTAGACTTGGCTGCAGGGTCAGAACAGGAAGATTTAGGTGTGACTGTGCTGAATAAGCAAATAGTCCTTTAGTGGTTGTAATCAGGGGCACAAAGGTCTAGTTGGAGGCCT
>VZRX01017561.1:0-30426 GCA_013398075.1 Notiomystis cincta
AAACCCTTTTGCCCTCTCTCCTGGTGCACAGCAGGAGAATTTTGATCTGCAGGAAGGGGAGGTCATGCTCCAATCTGCACTCCCAGCAAGGCCAGTCCCTTTCAAGAGTGACAGGACAAGGGGAAGTGGCTTCAAACCAGAAGAGAGTGGGTTTACATTAGATATCAGGAAGAAATTCTTTATGTGGGACTGAAGAGGCCCTGGCACAGGTTGCCCAGAGAAGCTGTGGATGCCCCACCCCAGAAGTGTCCAAGGCCAGGTTGGACAGGGTTTGGAGCACCCTGGGACAGTGGGAGGTGCCCCTGCCCATGGCAGGGGTGGAACAGGATGATCTTTAGGATCCCTCCAACCCAAACCCTGCTGTGACTCTGCATCAGGCTCGGGGAGGGCACTGGAGACCCTCCTGCTGCAGGGGGTCCATGCAAGGGGCAGCTCCCAGGGCAGCTCAGGCAGGAGCTGGCACTGCTGAGCCAGAGGGACATGGGCAGCCCTCACCTGTGTGTGAGGAATAAAACTGAGGGCTGGGCTGGCCTCAGCTGGGAGCAAAGTGCCAGGCACTGCTGCCAGGTACCAAATAAGGCACTGGGCACCTGGGCACCAGTTAAATGTCTCCCTGCTGCTGGTGTGTCTCTCAAGTTGCAATATAACCTTTAATAAAGTGGCTTTGGCAGTTCCATTTGCACCCAAATTTGCATACCAGGCTCATTAGACAAAATTCCAGTTAGAGATCTGTGGATGCAAGAGGCCTAACAGGTGTGTTCCTGCCACGTGAGGGCTGCAGTGCTCACATCAGGCACAATTACACCTCCTCTCCTTCTGCCCAAGTACAGCTGCACCAGCTGGCATCAGCTCCAGCCATGGCCCAAAGCTGAAACCTTTTATCTTCTCCAGGATCTCTTATTTTTTTTTTTTTTCAGAATTACAGTATTAGCTACTCCAGTCCATTAAGAACCTCTTTTTAGCCTATCTAAATGTATTCTCATGTAGGGAAAGGCAGCATAATAACAAGGACGTGTTTAAGAGCCTGGTGTTTCTTTTCATGCTGGTACACAGTGTTCAAAAAGCCCCAGAGGAATATTAATGATGTCTGTCCTTCCTCAGGTGAAGGGGACTAATCATTTGAAAGGACTCCCCCTCTTTGAGGGCTGTTTCATTATCCCTTCACAAAACACATTGAAATCCTTCACATGACACTCACATCAGTCTCCCCACTCCCAGCTGCACAACCACTGTGCTAAAGAATTGCCAAGGGAGGATCAAAGAAGAAAATTACACAAAATTTTTAGATTATTTTTCTATCCTCAAGGAGTTAGTGGGGTGGGGAGGATAATAGCTACTTTTCCCAGTGATTACACGGTGCTGGCAGTAAATTTTGCAACTATCAAAGCTGCTGATCACTTCAAACACCTCTGCCAGAAATATGAATCCATAAAAAATGTTCATCAGCCATCCAGCCCTGAGTGGTCCCACGGGCAGAGCCACCAGAAAGACAAACAAGCCCCTAAAACCCCAACAGCTGAAATGGAGCCAGTTCTTACCCTCTCAACACTGAGTCTACCATGAAGCTTCTCCAGTATTTACTTCCTCCACATCAAGCTGAGATTTACCAGCTGGCAATTTTGCAGCAATCACAGATCCCAGTCAGGGTCTGTGCTGTGAATCATCCCAAATGGGTTTGGCTCAAGTTGCAACTTTGACCTCAAATCTTAGACTGAGTCTCTCAAATCTAAACACTGCTTCTTCAGTCTGGTTCTAATAATGCTTCATTGCACTGGAAGCTTCTCAGTTTCAAATTCACCAATTTTCCTCCAGGCACAGCCACAGAAGACAGATATCTGTCAGGATAAGACGGGAATGGGTGTCTCCTTTTCCCAGGAGAACTTAGAGCAGATTCATTTTCTCTCCACTTCTAATCCTGCATGTCACCTCCTGTGGAAAAAGGCTTCACACTGTGGTAGCCCCAGATCTCCGGGCAGGCTGCAGGTGTTAGTGCAGCACAGTTTGTGCCTCAGGGAGCTGAGCACACCACCCGGAACGGGCCGTGAGTGCAGCCCGGTGATGCACTGCATGCCGTGGGATGGGGGGGTGGTGATGGAGGAGCTGGTGCTGAACGCCCTGCAGGGACAGCAAACTCCTACTCGCACCCTCACTGCTCCTGAGGCTCCCGGTGAACACAGCGCTGGTGCCACCTCTGGTCACCGAGGTGATCTGAGAGAGGAGTCGGGAAAGCCACGGGCAGGCAGAACCCACTCAGTGAAACGCTGATTTCATTCCTCCAGAAAGGAGCTGCCAGCGCAAAGCACTTTGGTGGTTTTTAGCTGAATTTTCGTGCTTGGCTCCTGGCAGGGGCAGGGGTGGCCACAGCTCCTCCTGCTGTAGCTCAGGAATGGTTTGCTGACTGCACAACTCCCACCCATGGCAGGGTGTGCAGGGACTGATGCAGCTGACAGACAGACAGACAGAGAGACAGACAGACAGAGAGACAGACAGACAGACAGACAGAAACCTGCCTGGAATCTCTACAGAGGGGATCTGCTCACTTCCCAGAGGAGCTTGGCTGAAACCTCAGCTCCAGAAAGACTTTCCCTTCCTGCCCTTGATCTCCGGGTTCCCCTGTGTGTTCAGCTCCCCTGATGAATTTAAACCAGGATAATTTAGATGCTATTTCCTCATGAATTAGTCATTTTATTGTCATTTTATTGTAAGTGGGTGAGCTGAGTTGGGAGCACCGTGCTCAGCCCAGCTGAGTGCAGAGAGCCCACCGAACTCACGGGCACAAAGAGCACTGGGGTGAGACCAGGCTGCCTCTGCCCTCCCAGGAAAGGCTTTTCCTTTACACAGGGGTGGACTTGACTCACCAGATGTGATTTCTCTGGAAATCAGTGCCTAATTCTGCCTGGGGAGGAGGGGAGAATCTCATCACAGGTCACATTCACCTCCCAGGTGAGTAAGGCTGGTTAAGGTGCCCACCACAGGGGTGGTGCAGCCGTGTCTTTTCCAAGAGGAGCTTGGCTTTCCTCCTGCCAGGGTGAGAAATGAGCAGTTGGTGCTCTCTAGGGCTAAATTGCCTTTGTTTGGAGGCTTTGAAGGACCTGGCTGAGCCAGAGCAGCCGGGGCTGGCTGTGTGTGATGTGTTGCAGGTGGACAGGAGCTTTCTCTGTCCCACACAGAGCCCACCCAGGGTGAGCTGGGTGTGGGCAGTGGCTGTGCAGGCTCTGACAGCTGAGTGCTGCAAAAGGGGTGACTCAGCTCAGGAGCAGCTCTGCCAGCAATGCCCGAGGGCAGGATGGCTCCTTTGGCATCTGCTTCTGCAAAGGTCCTCCATGGCCAGGGTGGGATCAGCTCCCAGCCTCAGTGACACTGCCTGTCCCCCTGCCTCCTGCCCAGGGGGCAAAACATCACAGAATCACAGAACAGTCTGAGTTGGAAAAGATTTTAAAATTCATTTTTAAAAAGCCCTGCCATGGGCAGGGACACCTTCCACTACCCCAGGGTGCTCAGAGCCCCATCCAACGTGGATCTGGACACTTCCAGAGATGGGGCAACCAAAGGCAACCTGTGCCAGGGCCTCACAGTAAAGAATTTCTTCCTAAAACCTAACCTAACCCCTCCCTCTTTCACTGTAAATCCATTACCCCTTGCCCTATCACTGCCTGCCCTTTTAAAAAGTCCTGTAAAGACACAGCTAAAGTGAGCTTTGGACACACAGCCACACTCCTTCAGTGTGTCCCTGGACACAGCTCCCCCAGCCTGCCCCCTCTCCTGTCTCCCTGTGTTTGTCTCTGCCAGGCTCACTCCTACAGACCTGCTGTTACCAAGGGAAGCTCATCAGCCAGGGCAGTGGGTAGGGAGCTCTCTCACTGCCACCCCCTTCCCCAGGGCAGCAGAAAGGACTGGATGTCCAAGTGGTGAAGCACCTTCTCATCCCTAATTTCTCCTGCTCAGGAATAGAGGCAGCCACTCTTGCAGAGCTCACTGCTTTGTAGGAAATGGTAGTGCCATTTCCTGACCCTTTCTTCTCTTGAAACTTTGATGTGATCTACATGAAAAGAGAATCCCAAATGGTTTGGGTTGGAAGGGACCTCAAAGATCACCTCTTCCCAACCTCCTGCCACGAGCAGGGACACCTTCCACTATCCCAGGTTGCTCCAAGCCTTGTTCAGCCTGGCCTTGGATACTTAGAGGGTTGAGGCATCCACAACTTGTCTGGGCACCCTCTGCCAGTGCCTCAGCACCCTCACAGGGAGGAATTTGCTCCCTGTACCTACCCGTGCACACAGGGCACAGGGACCTGCCTATGCCTGCAGAAAAAAGGTGGCATCTCTCAGGGAGTGGTGAAGATGAAGGATGCAGCTCCTGGAGAGCCCTGTCAGGAGAGCAGCTCCTCTGTTCTCATCCCTGAAGCGTTGGGTGCAGTCCTGCCAGCGACTCCTGTGGAGACACCCAGCACTTGGCACTTCTGTCGGTGTGACAGAGGCCAGGCTGAGCCAGGAGCACCAGGCAGGGTGTCAGAGCCCAGGGGGGATGCACAGAGGGGAACTGGGCTGGGTGTCGGGTTCTGAGGGCTCCCACAGCCCCAGCAGGCACTGGAGCCTGCCCCACGCGCGGCTGGGGAAGGGAGCGGCTCTTGCCGTGCCTTGTCTCCCCAAAATGGGGTGCAGCAGAACCCCAGCTACAGACTGCACCCCTCATCTGGGGACAAGTCAGCTGCCAGGGCAGGGTGGCACAGGGCAGGGTGGCACAGGGCAGTGAAGCCACACGTGAGGCCACAGGGCAAGAAGTGACCTGGGAAGCCCCAGGAACCGCAGCAGCCGTGATTAATTCCCCCATGAATTAATTCCCCTTTGCTGCCTCGAAAGCACTGCTGGGTTTCCCAGAAAGCACAACCAAAAGCTGGCAGGGTGAAAAAATCCTCTTGCTTTTTGATTTAGTCAACTCCAGTGCCTTCCTGAATATACCCACTGCTTATTTACAGGAAATGAAAATGCAGCAGCAGCTTCTCCGTGCTGACACCTGAGACATCAGAGCTGCTTCCCCTGATGAGTGCTGTGAGTGCTCAGGGCTCTCTGCAGCTGCAAAGGGGAAACAGGAGGGTTTTCCCTTCTTTATTTCTCTTCTTTTTACCTTAGATTGTACTTCTGCTGGGTTACAAAACTGAAGAAAAACAGAGTGGCTGAAGCTTCCTCCTGCTGCGCCATGGAGGGAAGGGACAGAACTTGATTTGATGTTTTGACTGCTTTTGACAAAAATATTGAAATTTTATTTAGCTGGCTTTAGATGGGAAGTTTTGTTCAATCACTCTGGGGTTTTGGAGAGCTTTTTTATCTTTTAATGAAGGCAATGGCAAGAGACAGAAAAGGCTTAAAATTCAATTTTATGATGTAATGACCAAAGTCCCTGTGACTGTATCAAAATAAGCAGGTAAAAGCTGCTCTCCTCCCTAAAGAAACTCCCATAAGAGATTTCAGGGAAGCTGAGAAGTACCAGTTGATTTGTATTGCTGTCAGTAGAAGTTGCCTGACATAAAACAGTTCTGCCTTGTTTACAAACCAGAATTTCCCAGTAAAGCATTCCACAAACCCAGTACATGCAAATCTTGGAGACAGTGACTAATTACTACAGTCATTATTTCCTAGAAGATAAGAAGCTTTCACTTTCAAATTGCTGGTTTATTTGCTGAATACTGTTGGCTTTAGATGCAATGATGAGTTATTACTTCAGGTAAAACTAAATGCACATAGATAATAAGAATTCTTCCACAGGCCAGGAAACAGGGAAAAAAATCAGAGTAATGTTGCTTTTAATTTGATATAGCTGGTGTGTCACATTCTGCCTTTCTTGAGCTTTGAAATATTAGGAAGTAAAGGAAGCACTGCTATGTGAAATACTGCAGTGAAAAAGGGGAAATGTCAATGGAGACATCCAAGGCATCCAGCACTGCAAAAAACTAACCAGAATTTATATGGGATGCTGCCATGTTGACAACATGCTGATGAGAAAACACAGCAACACAGCTCTCATTTCAAAGCACAAAACGCTGGTGGGTTGCAGCACAGCTGTAAAGGCAGTGAATCAAGCTGCAGGCCTGGAAACCTGCACAGATGGAATGCCAAAAATGGATGCTTTAATTGTGTTTTCACATTGAATATTGTGTTTCATCACTGCCTCCTTCCAAGAGTCACTTCAGAAAGGATTAACAGCAACAGCTACTTGTTTATACTGCATTTTCCTTAACACAAGGCATGGAAAATTCAGCAGTGCCAACCTGTGCTGCTCCCTGGACATTTCACAGGACTGAGGCTGTCTCTTTCTCACACAGAGGTTGAGGAACTGAGGGCCATGTGCAGTATAATCCCCTTCCCATATACAAATGAAGCTTAAAACAAAGGATGATATAACAGTAAGATATAACACATGGTTAGGATCTCCTTACTTTGTGTTAGAAAGAAGTTTGGGTCCATGAATAGTTGGGGTTTTTTTCTTTGGTGTGGGATTTCTTACATATATATATATATTTATATTTATATGAGACTATGTCTGACAGTCCAAAATCAGAATTTCCATGCCAGATAAGACTATTAATTTATTATCCCTATGGGCAACTCACATATTACATCCTGCCTGTAGGTGTAAATCTGATAAATCTCAGACAGGTGAGTAACTCTACAAAGCTTTTTCGTGGAGAGCTGGAGCCTTGCTGTTGACAGAGGCAGGGAAGGCTCCATGACTGAGTTCAATTTGCTTCTACCTGTATTTGCTTCCTGCTGATTCTCTGGAGTCAGTGCCTCCACCCAGCTATAAAGAGCTGTTTGAATTCAAAGCTGAACCAAGCAGCAGCACCCAGCTCCCGTTTCCAGTGGGCACTGACTCCAGTAGATTTTCCAGAAGCTGTTCAAAGTCAAGGCTGTAAGGGCTGGTTAGGAAATGAGGGGCAGCACCCCTGTGGATATTCAGGTCCTGCACATGGGCACATCCATCTGTGCAAACTCATCCATTACCTCTATTAACTGAAAAAGAAGGGGGGGAAATAGAACACTGAAATACAGGTGTGCAGTAGTGGGTGATGACCTGTGCAAATACATTGAAAATCAACATTTAATTCTCTTTCCAGCCTCTGCAAGCACAACTATTGCCAAACCACACTGTGCTTTCCCTCACCACTGCTCTCCTTTCATACCATGTCACCAGGACTGGCAGCAGGGACAAGCAGCAAGAGTTAAACCCACAGGGTGTTTCCTCCTCAGATCAAAGCACTCCATGCAAAATCCTGCAGCAAAGAAAGCTGAGGCAGATTTTGGAGTGCACCGAAATTGGCAGCAACTTTTTATCAGCCTGGAGATAAAGCAACTACATTGTATTGGGGTTTTTCTTTTTAAAGAAAGGAATGCTTTTGTTTATAGAGCAAGCTTGTTTCCAAAGTTTTGTTAAAAATGTAAGGACTGTTCCAAAGCATAGCTCTGGGCTGCATTTGATTAGGGTTCCTTCCTGCTAGGACAGATAAAAGGTCACTCTGTTCAGCTGTGTGCTGCTGAAATGGGTTTTGGTGAAATCCCAGCAAGGGGAGTAGGAAGGATGTTTTGGGTTGAAATACTGAGGAAAAGAAACCCTTTTCCCCCTACCTGCATTTTTAAAAGCTCCTTGGATTGTCAGTGCCCTGGAGAGAAGCAGGGGAGTTGCACAACAGCCACAAAAAGCTCCAGTGCAGTGTGGGGTGAACTTACGTGGCCCACAAATATTCTTGGAATGGTTTGAGGGTTTCCAGTCCTGCTATAAAACTACACCCTTGCTGACCCACCCCCTCTGCCAGGCACACACACAGGCCTTGGTTCAAGTTCAGAAAATAAACACCAGCAAGTGACATCAGGTTTAACCACTAGAAATAAATAGTTCAAATACCAGGGAGAGGAGTGTTGTCTCCCTCTCTGCAGCACTGGCATCCACTCCCTTTCAATGATTTGTGTGTGTTTTGCAGTTGGACAAGGCAGATTGGAAAACATCTAAAGGAAGGATTCAGACCTTCCAGCAAAGTTTCCTTCCTCTGATCACTTTGCACAGAGCCCTTCAAAGCAATGCACAGGCACACATGGTGTCACAACTGAAGGAACTGCTGTGTGCAGAAAAGGAAACATGAAATGGAATAGGAAAGGAGAACTGGCAGAAAGAAGAAGAAAAAGGCCTGAGCCATCTGCCAGATATCACATCTCATGTCACTCCCACACACCACGATCTGTCATGAGTTCAAGTGTTGGAAGAAAATTTGGGTTTCTTCCAGGACAGCAGGCAGGGTGAGGATCACAGGAGATCACTGTCAATGCCCACCCTGAGGTGTATCCCTCAGGAGCAGGAACTGCCATGGCACTCTCTGATCCTTTCCAAGTTTAACAATACTGACAGAGAGGATCTGCAACCAGCCACTGAAGGCAAGTTACCTGTGTCCTCCTCAGATGAGAAAATGGTTTTGCTTGTGCACATGACCTCCTAACACTCAGCATCAAAGCTGCTGGAGAGAAAGTAGGGCTGGGTAAAAACCTCTGTGGTGAGCAGGAGTGTCACAGGTGACAGTGACCTGCCCTGTCAGCCCTGCACACCCACAGCCTCCTGCATCCTTGGAGGTGTGTTCATGCCCCATCCCTGGGGGTGTTCCAGGCCATTTGGATGGGGCTGTTAGCAGAAGGGCTTGGAACTGGATCATCTTTAAATTCCCTTCCAACCCAAACCATTCTGTAACTGAGGTGCCTGAATCTGCCCAGGGTCAGGTCAGAGCATCAGAGCAGTTCTTGGGACCAAGCCACACCATCCCAGAAGGCTTGGCTGAAATAATGGTCTGGTGACACAGAAGGACCTGCCTTGAGCTCACACCACCTCCTCAAAGGCACTTTTACCTGGTGACACACTGAAATGATCCAATACAGGCTCCTGCTGCAGATTCAAATTTGTTCAAAAATGTTAAGAGTTTGCATGGAGTCATTTCTTTTTCATAACACAGTGTGAATACAGGCCTGTTTCTGGTAGAAGTTTACAGAATCTGCACACCAGCAAACTCTATTCCTAAATAAAAGCTACACTCTGAGGCTGAGCTTCCTTAAGTGCTTCCCCAACTGCTTTCCCCAGAGCTCCTCTTCAATTAAATGAATACAAGAACTATGAACTTTTAAAAGTCACCCACACCACAGGTGCCTCAGCCTCCAAGCCACCACTCCCACCCAACATCAAAGCACTTCAGATGGCAGCTTCTCATCCCTGAGGACCAAGAAAAATACTCAGCACCAGTGTGGTACCACTGCACTGGCTGTTCCAGGTACAGCCCAGAAGGTTTTTAGCCCACACTGTCCTTCAGAAGATGGAAATTACAGGGTTTTTCACCCATCTTCCCATCAGCATGG
The DNA here is from genome assembly GCA_013398075.1 of Notiomystis cincta. NCBI lineage: Eukaryota > Metazoa > Chordata > Aves > Passeriformes > Notiomystidae > Notiomystis > Notiomystis cincta. The sequence goes on from VZRX01017561.1 coordinate 9,384, forward strand.
AATTCAGGTGAACTACCAGGACATCTGCCTACTTGTTGCTGAGCTCTGTTACTGACATTCAGCATCTTCCATGGGAGAAAGAGAAGACAGAAGCTGTCAGCAAACCAAGCAGCTGGGCCACACATCTGCATTTGAATGCCAAAATTCTACGTGTCCAGACACTCCAGAGAGAAGCATTCACAGTGCACAGGTTAATTCTGAGGACTTTTAATGGACTGGACAGATTTCCACACCTGGTTTTGTGCAGGACATTGTATTTCACATGATCATGGCACCATCTGGCAGCTGAACACATCTTCTGCCCCGTGATGAAGCAACAAGTGGCCCCATAAGGCTCTTACTGATAACTTCTCAAGAAGATGAATCTCTTGGATAATTAAAGTATGGAAAAGTTCTCGATGAAAAAAGCAGGATGCACTCCAAATTTTGCTCACAGGCCTCTGGAAGGATTTTCACAGACATCACCAGGATCATATTGCAGTGGAAGGAGCTTCCAATAACACAACGTTGACTGACACATTTTACTTTTACTTTGCAGCATACAAAATTAACTTTTGCACTTCTTCCTCTGGAAATATCCCACAAGTATGAAGTAATGGATTAGAAGCTAGGCAAAATCCCAACCATATGAACCAAAGTGAAAGGATAAAAACAGAGAAAGCAAAAAACTCAGCTAAAATATCTCATACCCAGCAAGAATTTTTTCTACACTCCCTTTCCCATACCCAGGTAGACCAAGTTAGTTACATCAACTGACTTCTTAAAAAAGTAAAAAAAACAAAAAAACAAAAAAAACCCAAAACCAAACAAAAAGTAATAAAACCAAAGTTGCATCCACTTTAATCAGTGTGTAGAAGAAAGCCTGAACACAGTAGGCAAAAAGAAAACCCTGTTTCAAGGAGAATACCATCTCCAATATTCATACAGCATGCATCAGAGGTTCCCAGGACTGAACCTAACACTGTATTCTGCTAGGAAGTTTAGGTATGTTGTAAATGCATTATTTGCTGCAAACAGGATATTTTCATGTCAGCCTGCCTGAAAACCTGAATAAAATTTTAAACCAGTCCTTTAGCATAATTCACTTTATATGTAAAAACAGTCTACAGTTGGATCACCTCCTTTCCTCAGAGCAAAGGTCACAAGCTCTCAACAGTCATAGTGATGGCTCTTCAGTCTTCACCTTTTTTTTTGCCTGTCCATTGGAACCATGCTGCAGATCCTGTCTTTTCTTCTTCTGCTTCTGCACCCTTTCCTCCTTCCTCTGCAGGTACTCCTCCATGTTATCAAAGGAGGCCTTGTAGAGGTTGCTGTAGTAGCTCTCTGCACCAACAAAACCTGCAGTTGGGCAAAGCAAGAACACAGGTGGTAATTCCCTCAGAGGGCTCATCCATTACTTCCTGGACTGTAATTTTAGATGGTGGCATTCCAATTCATTTACTGTGGTCCCATCCACTGTATCAGCCTTCCAGTACCTCAAGGGACTTCAAGAGAGCTGGGCAAGGATTTTCACAAAGTTATGTAGTGACAGGACAGGGAGGAATGCCTGAAGCTGAAGGAGGGCAGATTTAGATTAAATTTTGGGAAGAAATTCTCCTCTGTGAGGGTGGTGAGGCCCTGGTGCCCAGACAGGCTGCAGCTGCCCCATACCTGGAAGTGTCCAAGCCCAGGATGGATGGAGCTTGGAACAGCCTGGGATAGTGGAAGGTGTCCCTGCCCATAGCAGGGGGATGGAATGAGATCATCTTTAATGTCCCTTCCAACCTAAACCACTCTGTGATTAAATATCAACATTTACACTGTGTAAGTCTGGTTTGTGTTGGCAAGCAGCTGTTCAGCACTCACCAGCCAGGCACAGCCTCCATTTTTGGGCTAAAAAATTCACAGAGTCAAGCAGCCGATGTTGAAGCAAAGAGAGGACACAGCTCTCCTCACACACTGGACACTTGCAGACTTCAGGGCTTCTGGTTGTGAACCCCTGGAGTTGTTCCCTGAGAGCCAAGCACTACAAAGGGAGTTGCCACCTAACTCTGCTTAGCTGGCTTTTCTCCTAGAGTATTAACTTAAAAGAAGGCCAAAGGTTTAGACTTCAAATAGTCATGTTCTACAGCACACAGAGATTCCTAAGCATTTGCTCCAACAGCTTTGTTACACGTTCTGTGAATTCAGGGCAATATTCCTCAGCATCCCCAATACTGTAGGTTTAGACAAGTTTAACTGGGAACTAATTGCTATCCAAAATTCCCTAATCAGATTGTTTCTATAGAGAACACAAAGTGAGACTCTCTAGGTCCACATTTCGGAAAAATTGTTAGAATGGCTCTTGACAAAGCCAGTTATCTCCAGTTCTCACCTCTTCCCACTTCCCCAAATTCACAAACTTTAAAGGACAAATGAAGAGAACTAGGAAGAAGTTCTCCCCTGTGAGGGTGGTGAGGCACTTTGAACAGGCTGCCCAGAGAAGCTGTGGATGCCCCTGGATCCCTGGAAGTGTTCAAGGCCAGCCTGGACAGGTCTCTGAACAGCCTGGACTAGTGGAAGGTGTCCCTGCTCACTGCAGGGGGTTGGGATTGGATTGTCTTTAAGGTTCCTTTCAACCCAAACCATTCTAGGATTCTGTGATGCTTCCAGACTGACCACTGCATCTCAAACCCTACAGAAACCTCCAACACTGAGAAGAGTTTATAGAAGGACAACCTGCAGGGATTAGGACTGGATTCAAACAATGTAATGATCACTTGTTTCAGAAGATGTAACTACCTGTGAAGCACTAATCATGCACTGGAGTAAGTGCTCATCAAGTGAGCCTCCTCTTACTAATTAAGGATAATGAACCCTGTCATGTGAGCTGTGCTCCTTCCCCCTGCAGATGAGCTGGTGACTGCATTTCACACTCGGTTGTTCCACGGGCTAATTATGCCCAGACCCTCTCCCCCTGCCTGCTCTCTTTACTTCTCTGTGCTCATTTTCACTCACACCTCATCCTCCTAATTATCTGCCTGGCTCTAACTATCAAAGTCTGCAACATCTCCATGCAAACATCTCCCTTCCAAAGGAGCACCTGACTTGTGAAGACTGTACCACCTTAATTACAACTTAATGACCACCTTAATGACAGCTACATGCTAAACCATCCAGTACCAGATATTAAGGAGATTTTACACCACACTGAGCATTTCTGCAGCTCTTCCATCTTTACATATGGCCACCATGAACAGACCATAAGACTGGTGGGAATTATAACACGTTTTTTTTAAGGAAGATTCCCAGTCTCCTAGCAAAGTACAGGAGAGAAATTTCTATTAATGAAGTTTCAATACATAACTGAGATTTCAGCACATACCCAGCAGCCACAACTACTGCTATAATTTCAACTGGGTGTTTTTTAAAACACAAAAAATCCTGGAAACACAGGGTGCTTCTGAATGAGTAATCCAGGCATTATTTTCCTGACAGTGGGGCAGGAATCAAGAACAAAATGAGCCAGCCCTGACACTAAGCAATGTCATCTCTTGTCCCATCTGGGGTCACAGCAGGCTCCACATCATCTGCCCTGCCAAGGTGGACCCAAACAGCCCATCTTTACAGCAGAGCTGCTCCTCCCAGCTGTTCTATCCTGACTGGCTCCACTGTGCCTGTGATAAAAGTCTCACACCCAGGCAGGAGACAAGACAACAAACAGCAGTATTTGATACCACAGCAGTAAGCCAGACTCCAGCAGCTCTGCCAGAGGCTGTTTGGATACATCCCTGTGATAAGATGTCTATGGAAAAGTTTTAAGGCTGCAATTCAGCTCTAAATACCTACACTGTCCTGTGATAACAGTGACCTGAACATACCTCATCATCTGCACTGACTTCCAAGCCAGACAGTGATGAAACTGAGAAAACACAGATTAAGTGACTTTACAGCTACCTGAACTGACCTGAACTCAAATCTTCATCCTAAGTCTTATGCTTCAGCTGTAAAACTACATTGCCTAAACATTTAGGCCAAATTTCTCACCTTCAAACACTGTCCAGTTGTCTTGAATGTATTTTGACATCTTCTCTAAACCTTTGTCATCAGTTACAGCCTGGGAAAAGAAGGAATGCTGCATGTTATTTTGGGATTAATAGACAATTTTGTGTTTCACAGCACGCTGAAAAATGCAACAGCTCTCAGAAGAGTGTAGTGAAACAGAGCAAGTGTAAAACCCCCATGTTCTCTTTCAGGCTCCTTTTTTCTGGGACTGTTTTTGAAACCTGGCCTGAAATCTCATGTTCTGCTAGGAAAGCTTTGCCACTTGAACAAAAAAGGAATTGATTTCCATTTACTAATCTGTGAGGAAAAGAAATATCCCAGGGAACATGTTAGGGTCAAAGTAGGTACTTAGAAGTCTCATTTAAAACCACTTCACAACCAGACCATAATTAGCTGGGGACTTACAAGGATAACAAATGAGTTTCCAGTTGTTTAATAGGCAATAAAAGAGAACTTGATAGCACAAACCCCAAACCTGATTCCCTGCTCTCTGTGAAAATAAAGTAATTCCCTTACTGCTCCCAGAATGCCTTGTCCTGCTAAGGATCCCTCAGAGGCAGGCACAAGCAAAGCTGTGTGGAAAGCATTCCTGAGCAAACCCAAAGGGATTTTGCTGGTTTGTGGTTTGTTGGGTTTTTTTTAAATCATCAAGTGTAGCCCACAGAAAGCTCAAGCAATGGTTTGAAGTACTGAGTGCTGACAAGCACCGTGATCCTGCTGTGCCAGGTGGCAGCTTTAGCTGAGAACAAACACACTCATAACGAGCTCCTGACACCTCTGCATCATACACAAGTGAGAAGAAGAATGAGATGTGTATCTATGGCTTTTACTCCATCTCAAGACAGAGACAAAGGTGCCTTTAAGCCTTCATGGAATAGCAAACTGCACTTCTGCTGTGGCCTCAAGACATCACCAAACACTCAGGATTTTCAGCATTAAAAAGTACCTTCCACTGTCCATCACATGCTCTGTACAGAAGAAGAGGAGCTTCCTTGTCTTCCTGCAAAATCCACAGGTCTCCCATTTCCTCAAATGCAATGTCCCAAACTTTGTGTTTCAGAGAGATTTGCTGTTTGTAAACCAGCTGCTGGGCAGTGGCATCGAGCTGAAAGATGTAGACTGTGGGAATACTTTTGAGAGGAAAAACTTAATTATTACCAAATCCACCTACAGCCATCACTTGTACAGCAAACTACAGACACCCACTCTAATTCCAAACAGAGCCAAAGCCAAGTGGTTAGAATAAGCACTTCAAATGCAGTTTGCTTACATGATCTGAGTCAGAAGCTGTAAATACCCAACGTGCCAAACAGCTTTTCAAGTATTATGTGAAAGAAAAAGCAACTAGTGCTGTCTTGTCTTTAAAAGAAAGGGCAGCAAAGAGAATTTCATAAGGATTACTAAGGACTTATATGAGGAGAGTTGCATTGTGGCACAGTGGCCTACAGGGCTGCACTTGAAGGAATATACAGCTGAGCATCAGCCAAAATAAAACATCCCCCAGCTCTTGTACCTCCCAGCCTTTTGTTTCCTCCAGGGAGGCAAAGGCATCACAAACTGTACAAAATTCAACTGAGCCAGGTAACCCTTGCACTCTCCTCTGCACTCAGAACAAGCACAGCAAGGACAGGGGCTCCCTGTGAAGCCACAGGCATCCCTGGACATCTGGAGATCCACAGCACCGAGTACTCCAGGCTCAGGGAGAGCCAGGACAGCCAGCAGGGAAAGCTGCTCTTGCTCCTACAGGAATTGTGATGATTTTTATTGCTGCATCTATTCTTACCTGTCACACAGAATGGCAACAGAACCACCTTGACGGCAGTAGGTTATTCTTGACACTGTGTATTTCTATTAGGAATAGAAAAAAAAAAATCCTTGTAAGTTAAGACCATTTATGGGCAGAAAATTCACATTCCATTTCACTATCAGCCTTGAAAATTTAGCAGATGTCTTAATTTACAGCAAGTTAAGCAACATAATTACCTTCTAACTGCAGTCAAGTTTATTTTTGTACCACTATTTGCTGTTTTATGAAGTTTTCCACACTTCTCCCTTCCACACTGTCCAGAGACCAAATGTAAAGGTTTGAGTGAATTACTCCTGGCAGACAAACCAAGAGATGAAGGAAAATACACCACCTCCAAACATGTTCTCCTGCAATGCTAATGGCAAAAACATTGACATCCAGGCTGCTCAGGCAGGATATCACTCCAGCAGCTCAGAGATTACCAACACAAGCTATTAGCTGCTGCTCTGTTTGTTAAAAAACGAAGATAGTGATGCATAGCTAATATCCCTAATATCCCTGCTGTGCTGCCTCTGTTTCAACCTGTGTCTGGGTGAAAGCCATCCTGCTCCACAGAAAATGTGTTCTGAACAAGGAGAGACTGCCTGGGGCCATTTTCCTCATTAAAAAACGCCAACAAAACCAACACAACAACAAAAAAACCCCACGCCACACTCCTAATTTAGGAGTTACACAGTTTAATCTGGGAGAGAAGCAGCACCTTTGCTGCACAAACCATTGTACTTGAAATATGAAATGACTGATTTGAGGCTCCTGGAGTGGGAAGAACTTGGGAGGAACAGAAACTGCAAAATGATGTCCTGGGGTGCTTTGTATAATGTGAAAGGCAAAACTGCAACAGCAAAAGGCTGGTTCTCCAGTGGATTTTGTAAGCAGTGACAACACCAACACTGCTGATGACTAAAACCTTCCAAGCAGAGAAGCAGAGAGTTATTTCCTTTAGGGCAGGGAAAATGCATCTTTTTGACACTCTGCTGGCAGAATTCTGATGTATCCTCAAATATTCTTCTTTTTTACCTCCACCTCTTTTCCTAACATGACATTGGTGACTGGACAGAAGATCTGGCTCCCCACGTTAGGGTGAATTTGGGAGTAACCACAGGATTTTACCCTTGGAGCTACCAGCTGATGTATAGGCATTGTCAGGGTGCTTGTTTCACAGTTTTGCAATCCATGTAGGAAAGCAAACCAAGCTGTACAGCTTCCAAACATTCAAGTCAGCAAGTTTAACACCAGAAGCTAACTATTTTGTCAACAGCACATGATGCAGCTACTAAGAGATAAACCAACTGTGGGAAAGAAAATTAATTCATGGTATAAAATAGAGCTGAAAACAAGTTTTTTTTTCCTCCAGCACATGAGAAAAATTGTGTGATAGGATTTCATGGGGGGAAGCAAGAACAGCATGCACACACTTTTCACTCATCTCAACCACCTGTTTGGACAGAAGAGGAGCACTTAATAAAAAACATTATCAAAAGGACTGATAACTGGAACAGATGGGACTGATCTCCTGCTACTCTGCAGAAATATGAAGGTGTCAGTCCCTGTTTAGCATTGGGGCACAGGACCCCTGTTCACACAGACAGAAAAGATGGTTCCAAGTACCAGGCAGGGTGAGTGGGCTGAACCAGAAAGGGTCTCTGCAGCTAATGTGGCTAAATGCTGCTTCTGCAGGATGGAGCCACTGACACCACAGCTTTGGAGCTGAACTGACAGCTCCTATTTACTGTAAGCCACGAGTGGGTTCTTCAGACACTTAAAGGAACATATTTTTTTTTTTTATTATTTTTTTTAAAGTTGAAACATGTGCTATTTCTAATAACAAAGCTCAGCCTCTCTGCCTGACAAACATGCAGGGAAGTGCCCACCTACACAGCCAAGTGCTTTGTCACAGAGACAAAGGGTTCTGTGAACTTGAATCAGGCAGCAGCTCTCCCCCAACCTCCCTGGAGGAGGGAAGACAAGGCTGTTTTAATTTAAACCAAGTTTTATTCACAGCTGGAAAGAGACAGGAAAATGCATCTTCTTTCCAAGTTCTTTCCTTTCCATGTGTGGGTAAGTTAAAAAATCAGCAAAATGAATATAAGACCGACAGCAAATTCTTGGTCAAGGACAAGGCTATGAAATCAGTTAAGGAAGGGCTACAAGAACATTCTGTGACAAACAGATGTTCTCTTGATACTCTCTGAACTCAAGTCAGTCTTTATATGACACTGTTATCAGCCTGCCAACACCTTAAAATTAACTTTTGATGTCATCTGTGAGAAAAAGTGACCCTATAAAAAATTAATGTACTGGTGCATTGGGGTAGAGTTGTGGAATTCATGTTCTGGACTTTAAACAAGCTTCTGCTGTCAAGAGGATCAGATGAGGTGAAAGCTCTGAAGCAGGAAAATATTTATCTAGCACTATGGAATTAGAGAATTACTCCCATTCTAGTGGGAAAATGAACTGAGGATCTGCAAGCCATCAGCTGAAACCAATGCTACACTGCTCAGAACACTCCTACATTCCCCAAACAGACACATATTCATCATCTGCCAAGCAAAATAAGCCCACATTTTTGTGCTCACATGACCCACCATTACTGATGATTCCACCCTCATTGAGCTTTAGGCTCTGTTTAAAGCTCCAGTACATCCACACTGATTATCAATGGTAAAAATGAAATATAACAGTACAAAAACAAAAAAACAAAAAAAAAAAAAAAAAAAAAAAAAAAAAAAAAAAAAAAAAAAAAAAAAAAAGAAAAAGCACTTATATCCCCATGTGATCCTGGGCTGCAGAGTCCTTTGCTTGTTACAAGCTGCAAAGTGCTGACTCAAGAGATTGTGTCCTTAAATTCAGACCACAAATGTCACTGTGGCTTGTGGAGATGATCTGTGACATACCTGGATGCACAACATGATTAAACACTGTCACCAGATGCCACCTCTGGCATTTCTGGCACCAAGATGCCAGCAGAACACAAGTCTCCTTTTCCCTGCAGAACACCTTGGGGAGTGAACAGAATCCAGGATTTCACAGCTTCAAGGCACAGGCCACCTTGTGGCTTCCAACACCACCACACGTGGCATGGATGGAAGAACTGCAAAGCACTGCAGGAATAAGGTTTATTATTTAATTGCTGTGTTCTGTTTATTAACCCACAGTTTGTGGGCTTTCCCTTTCTGTCTTTGCTTACTCAGGCTGAGGTAAAGCTAAATGGAGACTCCTCAAGCAAAGGGCACTTCAAACTTCTCCTGAGGCTACATCAGCATGAAGAGTATCCTATGGAAGGGATTTTATCAGGTGTGTTAGGAGACAAGGCAAGTATTACTAAACTACATTCAAAATATTCTGAGAGAGTTGGAGATGTTTTCTTAGGTCAGTTCCTACCTGCAGCAACAAGGTTTTTGACACTTGTTAGTTTATCCAATACTACATTCAAGGTTCATTACATAGTTTAATACTATTTTTTTATAAACTTGTTTGTAATCAGTAGAATTAGGGTTCAGTAACAGATCAAGCACTGCTAATTTACATGAATCCTCTTAATAATGCTAAGCCAGTCTAAGCAACAAGTAGCATTTTTAACATTAACCACAGAATTCCCCACTTCAGTTAGTTGCTTACTTGTCCTCAGTGATCCTATAAATCTAGAAGGCAAACTATTTGAAAATAAACCCTTTATTCCTTCTAGAAAAAAATGCTCAAACTCTGCTGCTCCCAGAATATCAGTGGACACCAGTTAGATGGGCTTCTCACCTTGTTTTGTACCTCCTTTTTTTCACTTGTCAAAAACCCCAAAAGCTTCTTCAAAGATTTCAAGCACTGGCCTCAAGCTGAAATGAGGCAGAGATGAGGCAGAGACCTTGTGAATGTGTGTGAGAGGTCTCTGGCTCAGGTGTGCTTTCAAGAAGACTTTCAAGTTCAAGGAGTAGGGTAAATTGTCCCTAATATGGATATTACCCTGAATTCCTACTAACAGGAACTCTAGGCCAAACCCAAGACTTCCAGTATCTAAACTGCAAAGCTGTGATCAAAGTGGCTCCCCAGCTGTGGGGAGGTGAAGCAAAACACACTTCCACTACCAAAACCACAACACAAAGGAGGGAAGGCAGAACTTTCCAATTCAATTTCTGCCTGGATATGGATCCCAGAGTGGATTTGCCTCAAGAGCTGTGCATGTGACAACTGGGAGGCAGCTGTGGTCTGCAGGAAAGAAGTGCATGTGATTCTTCATGTGAATCTCTAAAAACACTTCTGTCCCTGCTTTGGTGAGGTGAACTCAAATAACCCAGCAGATGAGTAGGTGGTTTAATTCCATGCACACAGCAGGGACAAGGACACAGTGCTATTTCACTGCTAATTGGTCTTCTGCCACATTAAATGGCAAGAAAAAATCAAACCAGAGACCAAGCTCTACCAAAACAACTGCTCACATCAGGTGAGCATCTCAAATCACAGCAGCACCCCAGACTTTTGTGTGTGAGACCACTGATGTACAGGCTGGAAGCTCAGGAGGGCTCCTGGGACATTCAGTTTTCATGTAAGACTTGCACATTTTAATTTTGGACACTGTCCAGCTGCAAGAGAACCTAAAAAACAAGCCCACTATTCTGACTCCACAGGGCAGTACTGCAGGTCACTGGTTGAAAATATTACAAAGCTTCTTTTTGCTCAGGAAAATTGTAATTTTAACACCTGAAATTCTAAGCATTTTAAAAAAATGGGTGAATGTTTAGATCTCAGTGTCACAGGATGTTTTCTGCCTCAAGAGACTACAACACCTGTTTTGGAAAAAAAAAGTCAAGTGAAGGCTTTGTCCACTGTGCAGAACTTAAATTTGTGAAGAATCAGAAGCAGCTTCTTTTGGTCACTGCTTGACACATTTTACAAATTCACACAAAAAACAGGAATGGATTTTAGGGACTGTCTTCCTTTCCCAAAATCCCAGACTATTTTAACAGTTTTTAGGTCTCACATAAGTTCTAAACCCACTGACAGAAGGGAAGCACTTCTAAAAAATGCAACCAACATGTTTGGCAATCCCAAGGATCAGGAGCACAGCACAAGCACTTACACACAGACATACCTGCTCTGGTTTGGTTGCCTGAGGCCCACAGATGGTACTTAGCTGACAGCAGTGCACTTCTTCTCCACTTTTGTACTCCCAAAGTCTCAGAGTGGAGTCCTGGACAGATGGAAGTAGACACAAGTCTATTACCACCAGCACTCAGGCAAAGAGAGGCTACTCCTGGCCTGCAGCTAACCCTGCTTCCCTGAAGAGCTCCCCACAGAAGCTGCTAAATAGTCACTTAGTTAAGATCTCAAATTGCAGATAAAACATTTTAATTAACATAATTTCCCCCTGCAATCTAAATTATTCAATCATGCTAATTTTAATTCTCCTTTTGAAGTGGAAATTGGGTAGCTGGAGGAGGGCATTTCAAGCCTGTCTCCAGCAGCACAGTCATGCATGTGCTCAGCATTTTAATGGCAATTCTTTCAGGCTGCCCTTCTCTGCCCCCTGCTCTTGTTATCACCCAAATTCTCTTTTGATTTAGCAGAGGCTAAACACCTCTCTGGGAAAACAAAGCCATCCAAGAGCATTTGCACTAGCACTAGAGCTGCTTCAGTAATTAGAGGGACAAGAACCTAAGGGAAACAAGGACAGCAGCTGACTCCAAATGCCAGGAGTTACTGCGATCTTCACATCTTCACAGGAAACACTGTTTGCTTCCTGTGCAGTTTTGGTAGTCTGGGCAACAAAGAATATTGTTTGCCTGCTTTTAGGCCAACTCCATCCCTGTGTAGGTGTGGCATGGCAGCAGGATGCCATCAGTTTGGGAAAAGGGCTGGGGAGGGAAGGGAGGGAACACTCATTTCTACAGCCCTTATCCAAACAATGTCTGTGCTCCAAAGCAAGAGTTAATGGTAATTTCACCATCCCCAAGATGGCTTTTACTATAAGCACAGTAAAAGGTTCTTATGTGATCCAGCAACAGAATGGTTGAACACTGAACAGAACTGAGAAAAAGGGGGAAGGAAGGAAAGGGAGGCCACGCTGTAAACCATGAGAGGATATTCCAAGTATCCCAAGGAATTTGAATTAGTATAAATAATAATTAAAAACCCAAAAAATATAAGAAACGACAATTTTTGGAAGAAATTGCAATACCTACCCCAGAAGCTGACAACAGCAGATCAGGACAGTTGGGTATTACAAGTATTTTGCTTACAAACCTAAAGGAAAAGCAGTCAAAAGTTGAACTCTCTTGCTTGACACTGATCTTTAAACACACAGAATGAGAAAAAACACCAGCTTTAAAAGAGAATCTTACAATAAACAAACAGCTTTTCCACATCAAGATAATCAGGGGGATGTCACCAGTACTTAGTAAATATGTACTACACAAACTACTGACTTTCTACTTAATGAAGAACTACATTTCCCCATCTGCACTCAGGGAATTCTGACCTCCTCCCAGCTGGGAACATTGTCATTGAGATCAAAAAATGCCAGTGGAGACAGATTTACTCAGGTAGCACGTTCCCCTTCCTCAGTTCATGATGCACAGTAAAAACATGAATCAACAGATCCTTTAAAACACAACAGTGATGGCTCAGCCTCCAGAGTGCCACATCCCTCCAGCCACAGTTGGAGATCATTTAAAAGCAATCTTTACAGAATTTTTATGTGGCAGTTTACCAGTGCCTACAGTCAGCCAGAAGTTGTTTTCCAGAAGTTGGTGATACTGCTCTGCCTTTGGTGAGCATGAGGACCTGAACTTTTGGGGATGATTGTTATCTCAGAGCTCACCAACCTAAAATACATGACCTGAATGGGACAGTCTTGCCTTTGAAAACAGGCATAGCTTTAAAGTCATAGAGTGAAAAAAAAAAAAAAATAAAAGAAGAGACTTGGTAACTGTGATACAAATTTCCAGGACAAAGCAGGCACAATAGATCCAGCAAGAACCACCATGAGCCCCACTGAAAGAAGAAATTCCAGGAATGTGAAACAAGACAATAACTGCTTTATGTAAGCTTTTTTAATTAATTTCTAATTTAAATATTGAACTTTTGAATATATTTCAATAAATTCAAACTGCTTTTCACTCTGCAACCACTAATGAACACCTTGGACACTTTCAGGGATGGGGCATCCACAGCTTCCCTGGGCAACCTGTGCCAGTGCCTCACCACCCTTACAGTAATGAATTTTCTCCTAATATCTAATCTAAATCTACTCTCTGTCAGTTCAAAGCCATTCCCCCTTGTCCTGTCACTCCATGCTCTTGTAAATTGTCCCTCTCCATCTTCCTGCCTTGAATATATTTCATATTGCAGTCTCCAGCACTCTGCACTCCAGTGTCCAGGCAGGAATGCTCTATCCATCCTGTTGGCACAGACAGGTTTTTCCACAGAACCCCCAAGTCTGAGTTCTGCATTGAGATGACATTAATTTAATTAGCAAATGTTCAAACCTCTAAAGACAGTTCCTAAGACTTCCCTTCCTAAGACCAAGGCAGGCTCCATCCTGAGCTAACAATTTCTGGAGCCTCTTGTGACCAGCATGTGGAGGGAGATGATTCTGCTCCTCTACTCTGCTCTGGTGAGGCTCCAGAGGAGGCTGAGTCCAGCTCTGGAGTCCTGGATACAAGAAGGACATGGACCTGTTGGAGCAGGTCCAGAGGAGGCCACAAAAACAAGGAGAGGGCAGGGGAGGGCAGGGGAGGAGGCAAGACTCTGGGGAGACCTTTCTGCAGTCTTCCAGTTCCTAAAGGGGTCTTCTGGAAAAGATGGGATACAGATTTTTGTAGGAGGGCCTGTTGCAATAGGACAAGGGATAATGGCTTTAAATTAAGTGTAGACTCAGACTAGATATAAGGAAAAACATTTTTTACAATGAGGTTGGTGAAGCACAGGTTGATCAGAGAAGTGGTAAATTCTCCATCCCTGGAAACATTCAAGGCCAGTTTGGACAGGGCTCTGAGCAACCTGATCTTGTTGAAGATGTCCCAGCTCAGGGCAGGTGGGTTGGACTGGATGACTTTTAAAGGTCTCTTTCTACCCAGGCCATTCCATGATTCTATCACAGACCAAGCTGCTGTTTAATGTGACTTGAGGAGATTTCAATGATGAGAGTGGACCAAGGTGGCTGTGCAGGGAATGGCTGCACACCAGGGAATGGCTGCACACCAGGCACTCACTCTCTGTGTCCCATGCAGTAGGATACAATACTGTAGGGTGCCTTTGTCAAGCTGACTCTGATCTTCTCATCTCTGTCTGCAGTCAGGATATATTGGTCATCAGGACTCAGGGCCTGTTGGGAAAGGGAGAGCTTTAGTGCCCAGCAGTTCAAGGCCTGAAATTCTTCTTAACTAAGAAAAAAAGATCAGCAGTATCTCCTCACCTGAAAAGCCAGGCACAAACACTAAGCCACTCTTCTCCACCAGCAGTGGAAGCATAAATCTTTGTGATGGTAACTTTCTCACTTACTAAGACAAGTAACACTGACTTCCAGGTCCAGTGAAAGCCACTGAGCCCCAACAATACATGTGGAAGACCCCCTGCATCTTAAAAAGAAACTTATCACATTGAAGAGCTCAGCTGAGGTGGCAGACTGGGTGAACTCCCATAGACACTCTGTCACCAAGACTTCCCTGACTGTAACGTGAAGACTTTTTCAACACTCATTAGTCTGTTTCCTTACCAAACTCTGCCAACACAAACTCAGTAGGAAGAAATCTGGACCACATTTCACTTATATAATTAAAAAAAAAAAAAAAAGGAAACCACAAATCTGGGACAAGAGCAACAATGAAAGACCCAAGCACAAGCAGGAATGTGGGTTTGTAAATACATGGAGGCACTTACCACATCCAATAGCAGAGAGACATGACCCAGCTCAAGTTTTCCATCTGCTTGGGGTTCTGTTATTGAGTAAGAGTAGACATCACCAGACTTGTCTGCAACAAAAATCTTATCCTCTGCAGCTGTGATAACCAGGGATGTGCATCTCCTGTTGACAAACCTGAAACACAAATGGCACAGCTTCAACAGCCCTGGATGGAAGCTTGAGCAAGTCTGGAAGTTGAGCAGACCAAGAGGCTGGGCAAAAAGTTCTCAGACGCAACATTACTGAAATGGCAGACATGAGAGTACCATTATGGGGCTGAAATAGCACTTCTGAGTGTAGTAAATGAGTGAATTATGTAATAGCAAACACCTGGGGTGGGGAGAGCAACAGGAGACCATTAAAAGCTGCATGAGTGCACTGTGCTTTGGTACTTTCTCCACTGAGCACCTCACCCAGGCAGCATGCCAGGACTCTAATGAAGGCTGGTAGACTTCCTTGCACTCTGCCATACCTATAATAAAAATGTGAGTTAAACACACAGAAAGGACAAGGTAGGATTTGTCCTGTTAGGAATTCTCTGCAGCAATGCTTTTAAAAACTGTGTAGGACCTGCTCCTCCAGTTGTCACCCTGTGCTGTAAAAGGAAGCCCTTCCTGGGGAGCCTTNGGGAGGGCAGGGGAGGAGGCAAGACTCTGGGGAGACCTTTCTGCAGTCTTCCAGTTCCTAAAGGGGTCTTCTGGAAAAGATGGGATACAGATTTTTGTAGGAGGGCCTGTTGCAATAGGACAAGGGATAATGGCTTTAAATTAAGTGTAGACTCAGACTAGATATAAGGAAAAACATTTTTTACAATGAGGTTGGTGAAGCACAGGTTGATCAGAGAAGTGGTAAATTCTCCATCCCTGGAAACATTCAAGGCCAGTTTGGACAGGGCTCTGAGCAACCTGATCTTGTTGAAGATGTCCCAGCTCAGGGCAGGTGGGTTGGACTGGATGACTTTTAAAGGTCTCTTTCTACCCAGGCCATTCCATGATTCTATCACAGACCAAGCTGCTGTTTAATGTGACTTGAGGAGATTTCAATGATGAGAGTGGACCAAGGTGGCTGTGCAGGGAATGGCTGCACACCAGGGAATGGCTGCACACCAGGCACTCACTCTCTGTGTCCCATGCAGTAGGATACAATACTGTAGGGTGCCTTTGTCAAGCTGACTCTGATCTTCTCATCTCTGTCTGCAGTCAGGATATATTGGTCATCAGGACTCAGGGCCTGTTGGGAAAGGGAGAGCTTTAGTGCCCAGCAGTTCAAGGCCTGAAATTCTTCTTAACTAAGAAAAAAAGATCAGCAGTATCTCCTCACCTGAAAAGCCAGGCACAAACACTAAGCCACTCTTCTCCACCAGCAGTGGAAGCATAAATCTTTGTGATGGTAACTTTCTCACTTACTAAGACAAGTAACACTGACTTCCAGGTCCAGTGAAAGCCACTGAGCCCCAACAATACATGTGGAAGACCCCCTGCATCTTAAAAAGAAACTTATCACATTGAAGAGCTCAGCTGAGGTGGCAGACTGGGTGAACTCCCATAGACACTCTGTCACCAAGACTTCCCTGACTGTAACGTGAAGACTTTTTCAACACTCATTAGTCTGTTTCCTTACCAAACTCTGCCAACACAAACTCAGTAGGAAGAAATCTGGACCACATTTCACTTATATAATTAAAAAAAAAAAAAAAAGGAAACCACAAATCTGGGACAAGAGCAACAATGAAAGACCCAAGCACAAGCAGGAATGTGGGTTTGTAAATACATGGAGGCACTTACCACATCCAATAGCAGAGAGACATGACCCAGCTCAAGTTTTCCATCTGCTTGGGGTTCTGTTATTGAGTAAGAGTAGACATCACCAGACTTGTCTGCAACAAAAATCTTATCCTCTGCAGCTGTGATAACCAGGGATGTGCATCTCCTGTTGACAAACCTGAAACACAAATGGCACAGCTTCAACAGCCCTGGATGGAAGCTTGAGCAAGTCTGGAAGTTGAGCAGACCAAGAGGCTGGGCAAAAAGTTCTCAGACGCAACATTACTGAAATGGCAGACATGAGAGTACCATTATGGGGCTGAAATAGCACTTCTGAGTGTAGTAAATGAGTGAATTATGTAATAGCAAACACCTGGGGTGGGGAGAGCAACAGGAGACCATTAAAAGCTGCATGAGTGCACTGTGCTTTGGTACTTTCTCCACTGAGCACCTCACCCAGGCAGCATGCCAGGACTCTAATGAAGGCTGGTAGACTTCCTTGCACTCTGCCATACCTATAATAAAAATGTGAGTTAAACACACAGAAAGGACAAGGTAGGATTTGTCCTGTTAGGAATTCTCTGCAGCAATGCTTTTAAAAACTGTGTAGGACCTGCTCCTCCAGTTGTCACCCTGTGCTGTAAAAGGAAGCCCTTCCTGGGGAGCCTTGAGGACTCTTCCTCCTCACATTCCGAGTCAGAGCCACAGGCTCTGCATTCCTTGTCCAGACAAAGCTCTGAACTTCAACTCTGAGCTTCCCTCATCATCTGCCATCATCTCAGAGTTCCAGCTGCCAGTGTAGCAGGTACAGCTTTCTTACAACTACCCAGATAAACACAGGGACCATAAATACCAGAGAACACATCCAGTGTGTTAGCACAGGACTGTGGGCACCAAGGGTCATAGGGAATGGATATTTATATTCACCTACTCTGAAATTCAGTGGCTACCTGGAGGCAAGAGGACAATATGCTTCAGGCAGGGAGACAGAAATTCCCACACTTCTTAGTGGCTGTTTAAAGGAACACTACAATAACAACAGGAACACAGGCAACACAGCCCCAAAACAGGTTACTTTGCCAAACAGAAAGTCTTGCTCCAAGTTCATTGTACCAACTGTGATCTTGAGCACAAAGATTCAAAAGTTCCCCTTTGTCTGACATGAGCTGACCACAGAGGCCAGCACTGTGTGAGACTCTATACACCTTGCCACAAAACACCAACACAAGCCACAGAGCTCAACTTTGGCATTGCTATCCATGCAAAGAGCCTGTATTCCCAGTTTCCCAATATGAGGTAATGACATTCCCAAAAAATCCAGCTGTGGTCCTAGTTAAACTTTCAGCAGAAACTAAACCACCAAACAATTATCCAGTGGCATGTTAAAGGCAAGACACAAGGCAGGGCAGCAGGGAAGGCAGGACACAGAATGAACAGGATTTGGCATTTCTGGTTTTGTCACAGAATATCCTGAGTTGGAAAGGACCCACAAGGATCACTGAGTCCAACTCCTGGCCCTGCAAAGGACACCCCAACAATGTTGTCCAAACACTTCTTGAGCTGTGTAAGCCTTGGTGCTGTGACCACTTCCCTGGGGAGCTGTTCCAGTGCTCAACCACTCTCTAGGTGAAAAACCTTTTCCTAATATCCAACCTAACCCTCTCCTGGCACAGCTTCATGCCATGACCACTTCCTCACTACAGCCCTGTTGAACTCCAAGGGTCCATCCTGTATCCCACACACAGAGCCAAACTACAGAGATCTGATTTGTTTGTTTTGCAGCCAGGGTCCCACATTTGTCAGAGACCACCTGAAGCAGAGATGTCACATGCTGAGGTACTTTCTCAGGAAGCCCTTCGTGGTCCTGGGTTTTCTACAGAGAATTGTCACAAGCAGCAGCAGAAAACTTGGAACTGGAGGACCTCTGGTGGACAGCTACAGGCTGTTTCCTCAAGAGGAATGTACTGAAGAAAAGCAGCTGCAGCATCTCTAAAGATGTGCTTCTCAAAAAGTTCACAGACTCCCCAAAACATCTTCTCCTCCAAACCAGAAGGAACACAGAATGCTCTCACTGAACTGCTCAGCATCACTCTTACAGGCCCAACCTCAGTGTTCACGAGGAGCAGGTAAAATTTTAGTCCTTAAAGATACAAACACTGGGTTTGGAATAAGGAAAGAGATTATCCTTCCTTGGCCAATGATATAAACATCTGCACCCCCATTCCTGGTGAGGGGAAGACCACACATCAATTCTTAAAAAAACTCTGAATTCCCAAAACCATTAAATTTGTTTGAGTGAGGGAATCAAAGAAAAAAAAAAAAGAGGAAGCTAAGCAATAACAAATCTCAACATCCCAAACCCTCCCATTTTAGAAAACTAAACCCCTCAGCCATAAGTCCATAACAACATGCACCATCCTGCCCCCTTACCTGACACTAACACACTCCCAGGAGGGCTCTGTACGGAACAGAATCAGGCGTTTGTTGTCATCTGTCAAGGCAAAATAACCTCCTGATGGGGAGAAGGCAAAAGCCAGGATGTCATCACTTCCTTTATCTGGCCCTTTTCCATCCTGCCTAATGGAAAGAAGGAGAACAGTTCACAGCCTGATAGCTACTAAAATCCTAGAGGAGGTTGTTCTCAAAGCACCAGGAGCATGAGGAACAAAGTAGAACTTCAAACACTTTTATTTCTGCTTAAAATGTTGAGTCAACCTCAGCATTAATACAAAGAAATAATCCAAGACAAAGGAAATTGACAGAAGGTCTAAGTCTGTATCAATATCTGTTTAGAAAAAGAAGTTTGTCCTAGCACATCTTATATATTATACATAAATTTATAATTTATATAATATATATAAATAGAAATATATATGTATCTATATATAATAGATATAAATTTAGGGGAAAACAGTAAAATGTTTCCTGTTTGACTACAGTCTAATTGTTAAACTTAAACTAAGAAAAATACGTATTTGTTTGTTTGTTTTGAACTCTCATGACTTAGAGAACAGATCTGGAGGAGAACTTATGTAACTGCTTTGTGGGTTTTTTGGCCTTAGATATATAATAAAAAATGCAGGACTTTTCCATAAATATCTTGACTAACAAGAGAGAGAACTGTTGATTTTGCCACTTGTGTTTCTCTAAAGAAAATGAAAAAGGTGCACAGTGGAATGAAACTTTGAATGAAACAGAAACAAAAAACAGATCCATATATATCCATCAGGGTTAGCAAAAGCAACCCTTCACTTGCTCAAGGAGTGAAGCTGTTCTTTCAGTGCCTTCCTGCCTCACACAAGCTCAGAGATGCAATGTCCAGGAGAAGAGCAGATTTCTCACCCCTTCTCTCCTAAGGGCTGCTTCTCTGCACTGCTGCAATCGAACACGAAGAGACTCTCAGCACTGCAAGGGAAAAACAAGCCTAAAGTTACTGGCACTAGAACAACCAGGAGCCTGACTACAAAGTCTGGCAACTCTCCTGTAAGATTCTCTCATTTCAGTCATTGGCACAACTGCCCCCATCTCAAGAACCACCTCTGCCCAAGTTGCATCACAGAGTGCTGCACATGTGGCAGAAGATTAAAATTCTGGGCTTAAAAATCCTCCTCTGCTGGTGAAGTCACCCTGTATTTTGCACATATTTTACTTCTATCAGACTCCACATATCTGTCAGTAGCATCTGCCCAGTCAGAGAATCACAGAATGGGTCAGGTTGGAAAGGACCACCATGGGTCACTGAGTCCAGCCTCCCTGCTCCAGCAGGGCCATCCCAGAGCACAGGGCACAGGGTTGTGTCCAGATGGTTCTGGAATATCCCCAGTGAGGGAGACTCCACAGCCTCTCTGGGCAACCTGTCCCAGTGCTTGGTCATTGTACAGTAAAAAAGTTCTTCCTCAAGTTCTGCTGGAACTTCCTGGGCATCAGTTGCTGCCCCTTCCCTCCTGTCCCACTGCTGGGCACCACCGAGCAGAGCCCGGCCCCTCCTCTGACACCTCCCTTCAGACACCACTCAGAACCTCAGAACTGGAAAGGACCTCTGGAGATCACTCAATCCAATCCCACCCTGCAAGGCAGGGCCACCTGGAGCAGGGACACAGGGACACATCCAGGGGGGTCTGGGATGTCTCCAGAGAGGGAGGCTCCCTGGGCAGCTGTTCCAGAGCTCTGCCAGCCTCAAGGTAAAGAAGCTCTTCCTCATGTTGAGGTGGAACTTCTTGTGTTTTATGGCCATTTCTCCTCAGCCTGTCACTGGGCAACAGGAGCAGAAAAGAGGCTGGCACCATCCTTTTGGCACCCACCTCGGAGATATTTACATGCACCTTCCTTACAGACATAAAACAGACCATTACTACACGTGTATATACATACATATATATGTGTTTATATATATAAAACAATATTGTGTATATTCTATGCTTTAATAGTTTTACATGTAGCTATACATATACGTTATATATGTGCTATAGATACATTTGTTTCACGTTACATATATACACATATATGTTACATATATATATATATATATACACACACATATGTTTATATTCCTGTAAGTTA
>VZRX01017561.1:30506-48324 GCA_013398075.1 Notiomystis cincta
GAGGCCGCGGGCGCGCCGTGAGGGCGGCGGGCAAGATGGCGGCGGCCGCGGCGCTGAGGGGCGGCGGGCGGGCCGTGAGCCGCGAGGTAAAGGGGCTCCTCGGGGCCGTCTCCTACCCCCGCGAAGCCCCTCAGCATTTCCTCCCGCTTTGTTAATTCTCGTTGTGTTGTGCCTCGCAGGTGTTGCAGCTGGAGGCGCGGGGGCTCTGCACGAAGCCGGTGGGCACCGGGACGGCGCCGCCAAAGAGTAAGAGGGCGGTTAAGTTGTGAGAGGTGTCGGGGTGTCAGTAAAAGGAAGGGGCGAGGAGAGCTGGGGAAGGGTCACGCCTTGGAAGAGGCGCTCCATAAGCTGAGAAAAACAAGGACTCAAAGGTCATCGCCATGTAAACGAGGGTTTCTGATAAAATGTACCGTGTAGTAATAAAAGTAAAAGTAAAGGTCTGGCTGTGTGGAATATATTTATAGGCCATATATATATATATATACGTATGTAGTTTCATATTTGTGCTTGTCACTTCTTTCCTGTTTACATTCACCTTAACATTCAAGGCCAGGCTGCCTGGGGCAATGTCAGACTCTTCAACGTGTACGAGGGGGAACGGCTTGAAACTGAAAGAAAGTAGGGTTGGATTAGACAGCAGGGAAAAAATGTTTACTGTGAGGGTGGTGAGGCCCTGGCACAGGTTGCCCAGAGAAGCTGTGGATGCCTCATCCCTGGAAGTGTTTTTAGGAGGTGCAAAATCTAGGTTTTAACTTTAGCTGTTTGCCCTTTTCCTTATCAGGGATAAAAAACAGACTTTCAAGATCCAAATATCTCAAATAGCAGCTCCAGGCAGCAGTGTAAGAAGCTGCCATGTCCCTGCTGTTTGAAATTTGGTTATAATGCTTCTTGCCCCAGAGATTTGCAAGCTTGAACCTTGGTTTGGCTGCTGCCCTGCATTCTACATTGAGGAGTATTTGAACCCCTTTTGTCTCTGACCAAAATCAAAACAGGAATACAGATTTCAGAGACAGATGCCTTGTTTGTATAAATGGAGGCTCAGTGAGGTTTCCTGTCCCAAATTAGAGATCCAGGTGCTGAAGCAGAAAAGCTCCATGGAACCATTTGTAGGAGTGATCAGACTTGTTGACTGCTGCTGAAAAGATCACTGAAAGAGTAGTTGACTTCTGCCACCTTCTTAAATGCCAAAGCAAATAAAAGCCTGGCTGTTCCATTAAGAGAGCCTTCACTGCATAGATGGATTGAGCAGCAAATTGCTTTTTATTATGATTTTTTTTTTGCATTAAGTGTATTTGAGGTGTACTTTAGTCTCAGTTTCTGGATTCACTGTCCTGTGCTCTGACTTGTGTCAGGAAACGTCTCAGGCCAGCTCTCCCAGCCAGCTGCTTCCCCTGCAATCACTCCAGGTTAATTAAGATGTATAGGATGCAGTTGCCTTTGCCAGATCCTGGCTGGAACAGGATGTGCAAATTCTCCTTGCTTTGATAAAATGCTTGTCTTCACATACAGAGTCAAGGATGGGGAATAGACCTGTAGTTTCTGCCTGTCACCTCTCCGAGTGTGAACAGGCTTTAAGCACATGGGAATGATGCTGATGCTCCAAGCATCAGGAAGAACACATCTGGGAATGATATTCCTGTGACTGATGGGGATGTGGTGTTCTTTTGAAAGCAATGCAGGTACAGATTAGCTGGTGCAGAGTTTGAAATACCCTCATTAAAGTGTATCAGTTTATTGGATGTTTCAGCTTTTAACCATGAAGTCTGTCTTTTTCAGTTATCCAAACTTACCTGTTTAAAGTATTATTCCAGTAACTAATGGTCAAGTTGAATTTTACCTGCCTTCTTGGTTTCTTAGGGTGTCTTAGTATGAATACTTCTAAGGGTTTTGCTCAGCTTTCCCTTGTCTGTCCTCCTTTTGGCCATTCTTGTGTTAATTTGACCCTCCTCTGCTTCTCTGAAGATCTCCTCCACCCTGAGTGACGCTTCCTCACGTGTTAGTTTCTCCAGGCTGCTGTTTGGCTGGTCAGTCTGTGCAGGGAGCCAGACCTCTTCCAAAGGTGGCTGCCCATCCTCCTGCCTCCCCCTGCCTTTCCTTCCCAGCCTGCACCTTCCATCTGGCAGACAGAAGTATGTGCTTGAAATAACTCAAAGTAAACTTTTAAACTGTAGACTTGATACCTTTATTTCATTGCATTCTGTTATGATGAAAACTGCATTTCTTTCTTAAATACTTTGCTTTTATTTCCATGTGCTTGTCTCTTCTGTGATGTTTTCATTTGGACATTGCTAAAGACTTGCTTCTGTTCAGAACTAATGGTAATAACTCCTTGAATCATACAAGGTATTACTGTAAAATACTAGTGAGGGGAAAGCTGTATCTACTTTATGTTCTTACAAAGTAGATCTGGATTTCTAAACTGCAGATAAATCTGCATAATGGGCTGGAAATCTGTTGAATTTTGCTGCTGGTTGGAAGTGGTGCAACTCATAATGGAGTTGGCTTTGCTATACCAATTTCAGCCATGGTGAATCTTCTTAATGTGCTCCCAGTCCTCCTTGACCTCCTGTTTTCTGTAACCACAACAGTATTTGCTGTTGCTCAGCCTCTTGAGGATGATAATAAGCATCCAAGGGTATTATGTATTATTCTCTGTAAGGACCTGAAAATTGCTGCCTTCTCCTTCAACTGTTGGTTCCTTGTCTGGAGAGTTGAATGCAGGTATCCATGAGGGAGAAGAAACAGAGACAGAAACAAACAATTAAGCATCAGGAGATCTTCTAAGACTTCTTTAACAAAGAGGTCTCAAACCAGAAATAGGAAGTGAAGACTGGAGGAGATGAGGTCTTGGGGAAGTAGTGTTGAACTGTGGGGGCACACCCGAGTTGGCAGCTCACAAGGGCAATGAAGAGTATGAACAATGAACAAGTAATGTTTTCATTGGGTGGCCTCAGGTACCTCTTATTCCTCTGCTTTGCCTTTTGGGAGTCCTCCCTCCCTTCTGCTTCCCAGGGAACTCTTGCAAGCAGCTGTGGCTGTGTCTCTTTACTGCATCTCTGCTTGGCTGCTCGTTCACAGACAAGCGTTGTCTCTGCAGCAGCCTTTGAAGAGCTTGGCTAACCAGCCACCCTAATGCTCACCTGAGACAGGGAAGAGACCTTTTCCAGTGGTGCAGAGTTGTAGCACAGGGAAAACCAGCTCTTGGTGGAGTCTGGCAAAGTGAGGAACACAAGGCCTTACCTCTTGACTTTTGGCATCGCAGCAGCAAAAACTGTTCCATGCTACTAGAACTCCCGTTTCTCTAACTTAGGAAGTCTAAAAACTTTCTGCTTTGAAATGCCTGTATTTAGCATTGTCATTCCTTTCAGTTTATTTTTGTACCAGATTATCTCTGAAAGTTAAAACTGTGACTTAGATCAGTAACAGCAATGTCAGATACAATGATGATAATCCTCTTTATGCCATTTCCTAGATGTAGTGGCACCACAGGGAAGCACCAAGCTGCTTGCCATGAAGGCACCAGTTGAATTTCGTAAAATGTTGTCCTCTAGCTCTCTCCTGCTGTCTGCAGACAAAGGTGAGAGCACATCTAGTACCAACCTCAAGGAAGCTGCAAAACCTGCTGAAGACACGAGGACATCCATGTCAAGAAAAACTGAGGTTGCATTTCCTCAGCGAGGAGTTGTTTCCTCCCGTGAGGATGAAAACCTCACTACACCTGCAAGAGGAGGAGGCCTGAGGAAAGAGTTAGTTGAGGAACAGACTTCATCTTCATCCAGCTCAGAGTCAGATTCGAGCTCAGATTCTGAGGATGAAAATGTTGATGATTCAGAAGTCGCCATTAAAACTAAAGTTGAGTTTCCCAGACGAGATCCCATCTTTTCTGAGAACGTAGCAGTAAAGGCATCCATGCTGGCAAAAGAGAAATTGTCCCAGAAATCCCTCAGAGAATATGGAATCAAGAAGCTGCCACGCAAACCAGAAATTAATTTGTCTCCTGTAAAGCAGGTCAAATCTTCTAAAACATCAGTCAGCCAGGAAACATCAAAATCCAAAGCAAGAGACCCCACAGTAAAATCCACTCCAAAAGAGCAGCAGTTGGTCTCAGACCCACGTGTGGTGAAAAGTCTGGACGTGAGCGATGCCGCTCGTAAATCTGATCACGTGGAGGAAAGGTCCATTGGAACCCAGGTAGCAGCTATACAGCCAAAAGCCTCAGCAGTGGCTCAGGAAGGCAAAAAGCAAAAGCTCGTATCCAGAGCAGAGAAGGAAAAGGTGAAGGAGGCACAGGTGTCAGAAGAAGTAACTGCTCCTAAAGTGGAAGAGACTTCTGGAAGCACAGTGTTGGTGATGAGCACCAGGGCAAAGGAGGAGACCACGCAGGAAGCTGGTGGAGTCCAGGCTGGAGAAAGCAGCACGACAGAGGGTACAACTTTAAATTGTTTGAACTGTATTGCTTCATCTGGGCTAGGGTTTGCCTTTTTTAAAGGGTTTCCACATCTTCTCTGATCTTTGTCCTGGAGCTGGCATAGTGGCAGTGACTTTCTGAAGATAAATTGTTGTTCGTTGCTAATTGTTATAAGCTGTCAGTAATACTCAGTCTCCAGCTATGCTGTGAAAGGAAGCGGTTTCATTTCTCTGTATTTATAGTTTCATAAAACAGTTACTTATAAAATGGAAACAAGATTGTTTCCACTGTGAGCAAAATCATGGGTTTTATATGACAAAACTTGTTTTCATTCTTCTCTTTTCTCGGAAGGATTTGGTAGCTGCCATTCTCATGAGTCAAATTTGATGCCATCTCATTGTTGCTTAAAGCCTGCTGTCTTTCTGGTTTTGTTTTGGGGCTTTCTGGGTTTTGTTTTGATGGGTTTTTTTCAATCTGTTGGTGTTTCAGATCAGGGAAGCCTTGAAGAAATCATAGTGTAATGCCAGAAACAGGTGTTGATTCTGATACTGGAAGGTTGCAAGCAACTGGTGTGGAAGTAGCGAGTCGGTTTTGTAGAGAGCTGGGGAGGAGAGAGCGGTGTGTTTTCAGGAAAGACCATCATGCATCTCCTTAGCTGTGCCTCCCTATCTGACCTACCCTTCGTATTTGCTGCCATCCTGTTAATTGCCTGCTGATCTCATTTTGTGCATCTCAGTAGCAGATCTCTCTGTCCTGATCTGTCGTGATTCCACCTTTCATGAGGCAGAGCAAATCTGCCGTTCTTGAGACCCTTCTTCTTGTTGCTACTTTGAATTAAAGAATTTGCCTTCTTGGAAGCAAAAGCAGCATAATTGTAAAGCTGCTTGGATATCATCCTTCAGGAAAGGCCCTGGGGACCAAGGGAACAGCAAATTGAACGTGAGCCAGCAATGTGCCCTCACAGCAAAGGGCTCCAAGGGTAACCTGGGAGGAGCAGGCTGAGGGAGCTTCAGCTCCTCCCCTGGTGAGGTGCACCCGGGATGCAGTGTTCAGTTTGGGACTGCCCAGTGCAAGGGAGATGTGGGGCTGCTGGACAGAGATAGCAAAGTGCCACTGAAATGATGCAGGGACTGGAGTATCTCTCCTGTGAAAAAATGCTGAGGGAGCTGGGACTGTTCTGCCCAGCAAAGAGAAGGTTCAGACAGAACATCATCAATGTGTGGAAATAACAGGAGGAGAGTGCAGAGAAGACAGAGGTCAGGCTCTTTAGTGGTACACAGTGATGGGACAAGAAGCAATGGGTACAAACTGAAACACAGGGTTTTGCCTGAACATCAGTAAACACTTTTTTTACTGTGAGTGATGGAGCACTGCACAGGTTGCAGAGAGCTGGTGGAGTCTCCATCCTTGGAGACACTCAAAAGCTGTCTGGACAGGGTCCAGGGCCTCCTGCTGTAGCTGACCCCGCCTGAGCATGTGGGGTTGGACCAGCTGACTTACAGAGGTGTCTTCCAACCTCAGCCATTCTGTCACTCTGAAATGCCTGACCAGGTTAAGAGACAGGATAATTGCATTTGTACTTCCAGGAGATGGTGCTGAGTAAAAGACCAGCCTTCTGTTTGAGGAGTTAGTTGGCTCCTAATATGATCTGTTTCCTTACCTTCTTCCCTGATGGCAACTCATATGACTGGAAGTGGCACTCTGTGCTGTGGTCCAGTGGTCAAGGTGGTGATCAGCCAAAGGTTGGACTGGATGATCTTGGAGGTCTTTTCCAACCTGTATGATTCTGCAATTCAAATAACAAAATGCAGCACTGTTTGCAATATTTTGATTTGCTTGTTCTTTGTTGCAGTCAACAGCATAAGCTTTCTTTAAAAAATAAAGATTTGGGAAAGGCTCTTTGTTTTTATCTACAGATGATGCTTTTCTCACCTTTCATCCACAGTGGAGTTGTAGATGCTCAAACATTTTTTTTTCTGGTGTCTCCAGATGTATCTTGTTCTCTCTTCCTTCCTTGAGAATAGCCACTGCTCTTCCTTGTTTAACATTCACAGCTGACTGTGCCACCTGTAATTCCTTCTTCTGTCCTGCCCCTGTGCCCTTTTGTCTGCAAACTCTGCAGCAGCCACACAGAAGATGTAAAAGGAACTTTTCTCAGTTCAAACCTGGATGTTCAGGTGATGTCATCCCTTTGCAGAGCAGTCAGCAAAAGCTGCTGACTGGAACTGCTGAGAGAGGAGCACAGTTGGAGCTGGCAGCTCAGAAATTGGCCTGTGATTCATTTGGGAAGAACATCCTGTGAAGTGCTTGCTCTGGAAGAGACAAAGCAGAGATGAAGGATGGAGTGGGGGGGGATGAACTCAGGAATAAATTTTTCTTTAGAGAAGCCAAGTGCAGTGTATTTGGGCAGGGAAAATGAGGCTCCATCTGTTTCCCTTCCTGCACATCTGTCTCTGAATTTGGAACAACTATCTCCTGCAGGTTGAGCAGACTCTTGCCTCCACTTGCCTGTTCTTGGGGTTCTTTGCAGCAAAGAGCATCATGTGGCTTTTCTCTCTGGAGTGTCATCCCTGTGAGCTGTCAGGAGGAGCTCAGCAGTAGGCACAGGGGTATTTCCTGTCACATTTTGCTGAAACCTTGAGGTTTATAAGCAAACCTTGCTAAATGCTATGGATATTTCTCTCAATCTGGTGGTTTCACACTGCAGTAATTATGTCATAAGGAAGGGGAAATCCTGGTGCTCAAGTTCTTGTGTTTTTACTGTAGATGGACCTGTTCCAAAAAGGGCTTAATACAATCTCACCTGAACCACCACATACAAATTTATATGACAAAGCTTTTCACTGCATTGTATGTCTTTCCTATTGTTAAAACTCTGGGTATACAAGAATAAATTAATATTGGGAGTAAAGTTTTATTTCTTGCAATTTGCTTGGTTGTAAAATCAGCCTGCAACAGGAACCTTTTATGTAAATGATACTGCCTAGATTTGCATAATATTCTAAAAGCATATAAATTAATGTTGGCTTTAATGGGAAGTAAGGAGTTCTAAATAACTTTATTGGGTTATACTTTTTCAAAGTAGAGCTAATTCAAAGTTTAGAAAATTCTATTTAGAAGAAAAGAAATTTACATCAAAAGCTCTTGATAGATTATTGTTTGGTATAACCACATTTGAAATTAAATTTTGGAGATCTTGCTAGTTCCATCACTTCTCCCCATGGCAAAAATTCAATCTGTAAAGTAGCTCTAAGAGCTGTATCTCGTGGTCTGACAGGATGATACATCATTTGTACTGCTCCTTTGCCCCTCCTGGTTTGCTAAGAATGTCACCTACTGTTCTGGCTGGAATGAAAGCCCAGGCAGCTATGAGAAAGCCAGGAAATGCAGACGTGTGTCTTGCAGAGATAAAGGGAATGTTCTGCCCTGTCCACCCCCAGCTTAGGCGGTGGTTTGGGTATAAAACCTGTGCTGTGTCAGATGCCTTGTGCTGATCCCTGTTCCCCACTGCACAGCAATGTGCTGCTTCAGGGCCACCTGAGGCACCAGCTGGGCTTAGTAAACTTCTCCTTTTGTTGTAGTTGCTGACTTTCTTTTCTTTCAAATGTTGCCTGGATGAGGGATCTGACAGTTTATGAAGGCTGACTCAGTGCTTAGAAACACTGTCCTCTGGTGTGGCATCCTCATAGTCACAGCTCCTGTTTGTTTCCACAGAGACCATGCCACCTGCTAAGGTTGCTCCAGAGGAGTTTGATAATTCCACCTACAAGAACCTGCAGCACCACGAGTATCACACCTTCACTTTTCACGATTACGTCGCTATCCTCTCCAAGTACAGGCAGCCTCAGCCATCCTCGGGAAGGCCTTCACCAAGGCACTGAAAGAACAAACACCCAGGCAGGACAATGAATTGTTCTGTTTTGCACTGTTGCTTCATCTGTATCATTTAAATCAGATAATAAATAAGAAAGGCATAATGACTTGGGCTTTTGAACAGTTCTTCCTGGCTCTCGGGGTCCCTCACTTCTTGGCTTTTATGAGTGAACTGCAAATGAATCATCACTGAATAAAAGTATCTTTTCTACCTCTCCATATATTTTATTTGGTAAAAGTGTAGAAAGGTCTTGACTTTTCAGTGTCTCCAAATTTTGATACTGACCATTTTTACATGGCCATGTCAAAGAATCCCTTGGGATCCAACTGCCTGTGGAGTCTGTGCCATGTTTAATTTGGTGGTGGTGTCACTGTACTGCAGTGGGCTGTGCTCCTGGCACACAAACACGCTCCCAGATCTGAAGAGGTTCTGTTTACCCTGGGTTTGGGAATTAAAATCATTGGCTGGGAGCTCTCCTGTGGCAAGAGTGAATGTTTTGTGTTAGTGGAGGAATGCAAGTTTATGTAATGTGATTGAAACATCTCAAAACCCCTGTTCTTGTAAAGGGAGAACAGACCATACAACTTTATTTAATCATCTGTTGGGGGCTCCAGCATCCAGATTCTGCAGTAATTGAAATAATTTAAAATGTAAGAGAATCTCAGTGGGCAGTTCCTAATAGACTTTTACTGTGTTGATTAAACTTTGAGGAAAAAAATCTTATTTCTATGGATAGAAACACTTGAATGAATATTTTTAAATGTGATGAAAATATCATAAGGGTAAAACCAGCCCCTGGTATAATTGTTGGGAGTATGTTTAATTTCCCACTTCTTTTTTTCCCCCACACTCAAAATTGCTGTCCAGCCTCAGTCTTGCTCTGCAGAAAATGTGAGCCATGAGGCACTTCTCAGTACATGTTATCAGCAGTTACAGTTGGTCTCAGTAAAATCTGTATTTCCATCCTATTAGTAACAGTCTTCTGCCTTCTGGGAAAATCGCCTTGATGGCCGCCAGCTGTTGTGGGTTTTGTTCCATTTTGGCTTCTTGTTCATTTTGGGGTTTTTTGGAGTTAATTGGCCTTTAAGCAGTTCTTGCAATAACTCCAGCATTTTCCATCACCTGTCTGTATTCTTTCAAGCAACAGACCAGGCAAGATCAAAGGGAAAACAGAGTCAGCTTTAGGAGTCTATCTGGATATTGGATGTGAATCCCTGGGTGCAATTAGTAGAGCAGATATTTTATACTGTAACTTGGCAAAAACGTGGTAAGAAGGATCAAGAGGCCTACATCAATTTGCTGTGTAGAATTTTAAGTCAGAAACCCCTGGCAAGCAATTTTATTGTCCTGTAAAACATAAAGAGCATGTTAGTGACTCCAACTGAAATTTAGAAATCTGTTAATGTATAAATCCACGTGCTGGGGAATAAAGAGCAGACAGTCACTCGGAGACACCAATGGTCCCACGTACTCTGTACTTGTAAAAGGGAGAGAAAATTGCTGCCAGCATTAAAAACATGAAAGAATTGGGGTCTTCCCTTATGAAGGGCCCACAGGAGGGCCCCAGTAATGCTGCTGTGATTTGTTATTACCTGAGAGTCCATGGAGTAACCTGAGCCCCACGGCTCAGAGCTGCACTGGTGCTCAACCGTGCTCTGAGCTGCTCTGTGATTACAGGAGGAGGCTGCAGATTGTCAGACTCTAAGCAGTAAAAGTGAAATGTGTATTTACTCAGCCTACCCACAGTAGCTGTCACTGTTGGCTGTTGGGAGGCTTGCTCACCTTGTGCCCTTTTTATTTCTCAGGAGGGTTGATGTTCTAAACAGGGACTGAATCAGCCCAGGAGGAGTGGGTTGAGGTAGGAATGTATCTTGCTTTCAGTCAGCTGCTCAGCTGCAATTCTAACTAAGGAGATTCTAATCTGCTTCTGGCATGGGCATTTTGCTACCCTTGTTTCATGATCACAGCAGAAGTTACCAGTGGATGCCTTTTCTGTCCGTGTCATCCTGCCTTGCTGTCTTCTGGTGATCTTTCTGCACCTCTAAAACACAGCTGGAAACCAAATAACCTCATAACTTGTGGTGCACGTCTTAGGTTTGCCCTGCTCAGTGAACCAGTCTGCTCTGGGAAGGGCAGATAATGCAAGGAAGGCACCAAAACTTTTTCCCACTGTGATGTTTTCCTGGATTTCAATAAAAAAGGCTTCATTTTTTTGTCCTTGGCTTTTATCAGATGTTGCTGTGTTTGAGTCATACACTAACATTTAAATTTCAAGCAGGATGTGACACAATATGCTCAAATTCTGTACCGTTAGTAACTTTATCTTGCTGTGCTAGGCACTTGTCAGATAAGTCAGGGACCTTGTTTGGAAGAATGTATAATCCAGGATACTAACATAATTCCTGGAAAACCTCAAATGTGAAGGAAATTAAGTCTTAGCTTAGTTACTGTGAAAACCAGCTGTTCAGACCCAGCACAGGCTTCAGGAGAGGGCTTTTCAATGTAAATTGCATTACTGGGGGAGTACAGGAAAACATGGAAAGTGGAATTCACTTTCCTCTCACTGAAACCTCTCTTGAGAAGATGAAGCAGCCACTTTCCTTGTCAAAGGAAATGCTTTTTAAACTTTGTCTTTTGGGGGTTTTTTAAGTGTAACAAACTGCTAACAAAATTGCTTTTTATAATTTTCTCATGCTTAGGTCTTTCAAAGTAACTTGGAATCCAGAAGGTTCTGGACAGCCGTTGGAAATCCACTAATCCAAGGTTCAGAAGTTGTACTGCAAACACAGCCTGTGGTAAATTACAGTTAGAGGTATTACAAGTTCAAGATTATTTTGGTCCTTCTGATGCTTCCTGTGGCCTCCAGTCATGATGAGAACTGAAATCTGTAAGGATCTCTTCAAGTTTTCTTTCAAATTTGAGAAATGAGACTTCTAACTGAGTGCACTGACAGATCTTCCACAGTACATCCCCAGTGTCCAACCATCAGAACACATCCAGTAAGCCATAAAAACCTGCCCCAGGTCTCTTCTCTCACCACAGGAGATGCCACTGTCGTGCACTGCTTGTCTGTTCCAAACAGTTTGAATTCCTGGTGGGTCCAGTCAATGGCTGGTGTGCAGTGAGGGAGCAGAAAACACTCCCAGTGTCCTGTGTAGCACCATAACATCAGAATTGTGCAAACTGAGGTTGGAAGGGAAGTCCTGAGATGAGCAGTCCTCTGCTCTGCAGCAGGTGCAACTAGATCAGCTTGTCCTGGACCTTGTCCAGTTGAGTTCTGAATATACCCAAGGATGGAGATCCTACAGTGTCTCTGGTCACCTTCTCCAACATTTGGACACCCTTGTGTTTTAAAAGACAAACAAAACCCTTCACCTGTTGTCTAATTGGAATTTTTTGTTTCCTGACACTGATCCTTACTCCACACTTGGAAGAAGCCTGGCTTTGTCCTTTCTGTACCCTCCAAGGAGGTGGTTAAAGGGAGGAATCCCCCTTATTGTCCTCTTCAAGGCCAGGTTACTTCTGTAACACCCAAGTGATTGACTCCACAACCAGGGTGTTCTTGTGCTGTAGCTTTGCTGGTTTGTTTTAATTTTATCCTTTTAGAGAAACTCCTCTAAACTCTGAGTAATATTAATTAAACTCTTAGGATTTAAAAAAAATTCCCACCATGTTTCCATATCATCCTTCTCCTCTCATGTGGTTCTATTTAATGGAATTGTAGGTGGGAATCCCCCTTATTGTCCCCTTCAAGGCCAGGTTACTTCTGTAACACCCAAGTGATTGACTCCACAACCAGGGTGTTCTTGTGCTGTAGCTTTGCTGGTTTGTTTTAATTTTATCCTTTTAGAGAAACTCCTCTAAACTCTGAGTAATATTAATTAAACTCTTAGGATTTAAAAAAAATTCCCACCATGTTTCCAGATCATCCTTCTCCTCTCATGAGGTTCTATTTAATGGAATTGTCAATACTTGTTTCTATGATTCTATGGTTTCAGTCCTTAGCTGTTATCCTTACTGTTCAGCTCAGGATCACTCCTAACACAATTTACAAATACATTTGAGCTCCCCTTTTTTTATTTTTGCCTACACACATTCAATTACATTTGGAAATTCATACCCACCTCTGGAAGCCTTGGATATGTGGCAGTTTTGGGGTAGAAGAGACTGTATTAATGCATGGTTAGGGCCATGAGTTTAAATACATGTGTTTATAATGAAATATCCCAAAAACTTTGGCTCAGTGTGTGGAGTCAGTAAGTCAATTCTCAAAATTTAATTTGGTCTCTCCTGCTCTCTTTACAAACTTTTAACTGCAAGACAGATTGACAAGGACATGTTTCTGTAAATCTGTAGCATCACAGAATACAGCCTATATGTAGTTTAACTTCTAACACTCACAGAGCCTGTGCCATGTGTCTGAGTTAAAATCAACACCCAAAATTCTTAGGGGAGTTGTTTTTGTTACTCCAGTCTGAAATGTGGTTCAAATGGCAGTGCCCCTTCCCAAGCAGACAGTTCCTAAAGCAGTCATGTAAAAAATGAGCTAATGTCATTATTTATGCTTTTTTTGTTGTCGTTGAAAGCCATGACACCTTGTGCTACACAAGTGCTCATGTCCTGCCTCAAAGAAGGGAGCAAGAGTTACTCTTCCCTGGAGGCTGGGAAAGGGACTTGGGAGCACCACCCCTCCACGCTTCCATTGCTCATTTCCAGGTGCTCCTTTTCCAAAAAGCATCTCCCATGGTTTTTTTATTTAGCTTAAAATCATGCCAGGCAAGGCCATTCTGAACTGCAGGGATGTTTCCCAAACTCTCCTCGGGTATTCCTAAAAGTGAGCTGCACCCTATTGCTTGAGGACTGGGAAAAATGTGAGGGGAGCTGGAAAAATATTCAGAATACAGAAAGAAAATGTAGGAACTGAGAGCAAGGATGGTCCTTATGACTCAGGTGTTGGACTGGATCATTTGTGAGACCTCTGGCTGCCTGGCAAGTTGCATAATTCCTTAGGTTCTCATCCTTGCTTTATAGATGAGGAGTTAGTGGTCCCAACTTTCTCGTTGTGCATCACTCTATTTAGCGAGCAACTCAGAATAAAAACTAGTAAAAAATGGGAAAGATTTTTTCCTTACAACTTCTGTCTTGGGGGCACACATCATTTAAGAGCTCTGAGCTAGCTGAGGTTCTCCCAGGAGATGCAGTGCTTATTAACAGCGTGACAAAAATACACTTCAGATAGGCTGGGCAGAAATGCCAGAGATTTTGAAACTGCATTCAGGCAATGGCAAGGCCGTTGAGATACAAAAAAAGCTTTACAACTGTTCCAAATACTTACTAGTGGAAGACTGTTAACAGACAGGAAAAAATGGGGAGGTGTCCAAAACCAGCAATCCACCCTGGTGAGAAATCCAGCTGCTGGGAAGTGGAATGGTGCTGGAATTCATACCAGGTTGTTGTCTCTGGACACCAGTCAATGGGCTCCATCTTTTATATCACCCTCCCGTTAGCCATAAGAAATCGGTGTTTTTCATCTCCTTTCTCCTGGCGGCTGGATGTGGAGAAGGAGCTTTTTCTCTCAAGTCCTTGCTGAAGAACCATTTCAAAGCTGGTGAATTTTGGAGTTCAGGGAAGGGACTTCACTACTCTGCCCCACTCCTGCCTCTTGAAGGTCACCACTGGACTGAGAAAAATCGACTCTTCCTCCAGCTGCTCAGCTGCTGCTGTTTGGTTTTTTGTGCTGGGCCCAGAGCTGCTTATCTTCATAGCCCTCCTCCCCTCTGAATAGCTTCAGGATTTATCTCTAGAATCAATGGCTGCTTTCTTCTGCACAGTCTTGGAAAACCAACATCTTTAAAGATCTCCAAAAGGACACCCCATTCCTCCTCCCTCTGCTCCCATCGCTGCAAATTTGAGATGACTACAAAAAAAAGAGAACTGAAAAAGAAATAATTGGGGGTTCTTTTCCTTGGTGTTGGCTGCGCTTTTATGATTGTGTTTTTTGAGATTTTCCACGTAGCCTGGAGGAATGGGGAAGCTGTTTTTTTGGACATTAGGATTCCAGGTAACAGCTACAAGATTCCAGCTGCTGCTCGGGCCTCGGGCTCCGTGATCCTCGCCGATTTATTTGTGCTGATGTTAAGAGATTTGGCAGCACTTCAAGCGAGCGGGTGAAAACAACGTGTTTATTCTAAGCTTTGCTCTTGCCCTTTGACTTGACAGAGGCTGTGCAAGTGGCCTGGCTGCTCCAGCTCTGCTCCTCCAGAGCATGGGAAAAGCAGGAGCAGCAGCAGGGAGACAGCTGGCTGGCTGCTGACTTAGAAAGGCATCATTGCGTCACGTCACGCTGGGTAAGTAATCTTTGCCATCAGAAGGGCCCGGATTTTCCCTCTTTTTTCCCTTATCTTTTTTTAATTTTGTGGGAGGTAGGTGCTCCACAAATTGATGGTGGAGATTTGGTCACATCAAGTAAAGTGTCCCATCTGTCAGAGGCAAAGTGGATTTTCATCCTTGAAATGTAATGCTTTTCTGACCCTTATATAAAAAAGAACTCTGCTGGACTCCCTTTGAATCCCCTTCAGATGAATGGTTTGTAAACTTATTAGGATTTTAGGATATTAGGGCCTTTCTCATATTTAATGTGTGGATTGTCTGAGTGGAAACACTGAAGCCAACACAAGCAATAAAGATGGATTGCCAGTAAAATAAACAGTTTGGCCTCTGACTGCCCAGAGGAAGCAGATCAAGTCAAGAAAACATTTCCTAAAAGTCACTTTTCTAACTGTAAGGCAATTCTAATGGCTGATTCTTACTTAAACCTACACAGTTCTCCAGGTTATTAATCCACACATTTAACTTGGTGTGAAAGTTAATTGACATTCTGCTTCCAAAGCAATCCTGCTGTTATGATGGGCACCAAACTACCCCATGAAATACAGAGTAAAAGTGAATGGGAAGCAGTAGGGGTGTATTTCTGAGAATCCAAAGTGTCTGCAAACAATACAAATGAACAAACATGAAATCATATTGACATGCATATGGATTGCTAGAAAATTCTGGCTCTGGGTGAACCTCATGGAAAATTTATGGTAATTTGTGTCATGCCAGACTTTCGCCTTGTCTCTTTAAAACTCTTATGGTGGAGCTCAGGGAGAGGTATGTCTTGCCCAGTTTGCATTTAGTGCTGTAAAGTGTACATATGTAGAGGACTCAGAGGTAGGAAATCACATCTGGGGCTCCATCCCTGAAGTCACCCAGCCGGTGAGTGCATTTTACACCTCTTTATGTGGAGCGGGCTCAGCAGGTTGCATGAGGAATGTAATGTCCTGGAGGGCTGACTTCATAATTTGTGGCTGTGGATATATTTCCTTCATGAAACCACATTTATGTTTCTTTATTGTCATTATTATTTTAAAGGATTTTAAGTACTCGCAACCCCAGTTTCTTTTTCCATAAGCCTTGCTTCCCTGTCTTCGTTATTCTGATTTTTTAGATTTCAAATGGCTTGGCTGCAGTGTTGAGGATCAGGTTGCTGGCTGGAGACATCTGGATGGGTCTGAGATCTGTGCATATCATAACCAGATCTCCTCACTATACATTTTGAGTCCATGTTCTCATTCTTCCTCTGCATTTCTCATTGTTTTGTATCCTCTCCGTTTGTATGCAGTCTCATGTAATTATATAAAAATGGTGTGAGTTTTTATAGCTTTGCATTCACTTTCTTTCTTTCTTTCTTTCCATCTTTTCATGGTTAAATAGGTAGAAAAATTAGGTAATGTGTACACAGGGACTGCTCCACTGGACTGGAGCTCTGAGTATCTCTGTTAACATGTGCTGCAGCCAAAGAAGTTTACAGCATGCAGAGGGAAAAGGTTATTGTTAGTGTAACTGAATAAGTATTAGGGTTAATATATAATGTATAGGTCTATGTAATGGATAGTTTTTATTCATCATAAAATGTTCAAATGACTTGCAGATGTCTGACTGCTGCAGCTGTTGCAGACCTTGTAATGGCATTAGGCTCTGACTCAGAGAGCAGCTCCTTTGCCAAGAGATTCTGGCAGTGGCTGCAGCTGTGATACTCCCATTGAAAAAAGGACTGTCAGCAGTGGAGGTGGTGATACAAAACGCAACGGGAGGATGAGAGAGGGGCAAGGCTGGCTCTAGGTATGACAGGAAAATGGAGGTTCTGAAAGCTTCCATTTTTCCATGTTTAACTGCCTCAGCAGCGTCCTACCACTGCACTTACTAGGGAAGCAGCTGGAATTTATAGTCACCACAGATCCTGGCTACATGCAGCTTGTAACTAATTGGGGGAAAAAACACAAACCACCAAACCTTTGATAATGCAAAGCTTTATTCCCAGATTTTCAAAAAGAATGCCCCTAAAAGCAGACAGGATTGAATATCACCCTGCAAACGCAGTCTGTTGCACAAACTGCAGCATGGGAGCTCGGCTGCTTGCTGCCTGTGGAGACTGTGGAGTCAGGGAATATCTTCCTTGGCAGCCAAAGGAATGCCAGCATCCTAAAAATGTACTGAGGAAAAAAAATCTGCTGAGTGTCTCATGATTGTTTTCCTGCGTCTGACTGAAGGAAAGCAAATAATGAAGATTGACATGCAAAGTAGGCACACGTTTTATACGTGGGATGTTGTACTGAGACAAACACGCTGAGTTTGAAACAGCTTTTTGATTCCTGTGTGACTGGAAAAGCAAAAGCATGACCATTTTTAGAAGAGAATTGGAGAAGGCAGTGCAAAACAAAAGCATGATTTTGACTGGGTTTGGTGATAGTTGTCAGAAAGTAGAATAGAGGGAAACAAACCCTGGAGGCAGCTGAACTGTAAATCCCTGAAATTGGGAGTGAGTAGAGCAAGAGTCACCTCTTGATGAAGAGCGGATTTCATCGCTGTTTTTCTGTTGCTTTAAACTACTTTTGGAGAGCAGGTTTTAGTCATGAAATGGACTGCAGTGCTGGTCCTGCTCTATGAACCCACAAAGCCAGAAGCAGTATTGTTTCTGGCACGTTTTGAAAGGTCTCTGCTGATTCCAGTGGGTTCTCTCTGCCCATGATCAATGCTGTATTTATGACAGTAAAGCTATCAAAATATGCTGGGTGACCCAATTGTGGCTTTCCAGGACCTGAAGGGAGCCTGCAAGAGAGCTGAAGAGGAACTTTTTACAAGGGCCTGGACTGACAGGACAAGGGGGAATGGCTTCAAACTGGCAGACAGTAGGTTTAGATTGGGTATTAGGAAGAAATTCTTTACTGTGAGGGTGGTGAGGCCCTGGCACAGGTTGCCCAGAGAAGCTGTGGCTGCCCCATCTCTGGATGTGTTCAGGACCAGATTGGATGGAGCTCTGAGCAACCTGGTCTAGTGGGAGCTATCCCTGCCCATGGCAGGGCAGTGGAACAAGAGGATCTTTGAGGTCCCTTCCAACCCAAGCCATTGTGGGATTCTTTGTTTCTATGAAAATATACAGATTATTACAAAAAAGATGCAGTCTATATGAACTTCACTTGCTAGATTTAAAAAAA
>VZRX01017563.1:0-19750 GCA_013398075.1 Notiomystis cincta
TTTTTTTTTTTTTTTTGGGTCAGAGTTGATCATAATGCACTTGTGCATTCCTTACATTGTGCAATTCCCTAATGCCTGTTAATGTTCTTGCCTTTTTTGTAATATTTGTTGGCTTCAATATGTGTTAGTTTAAAAACTAGTTAAATGAGGTAGTATCACTTGCTAAAAGGAAATATATACTGGCTTACACTTTGAGAGTTTAAAGGCTACAGCTATTTTTCAGATAACTTATGTCCACATATATTATCCAAAACTAAGGGAGAAGAGGGTAATTCTAAAAGCTATTGGGAAGATTGGTGAAGGTTGTTTCTCCCCTCCCCAAGTCATCGTTATGTACTTGCCATTGATGTTTATAGGCAGTTGTGTGTGCAGTCAGTCAGGAAAGAATCAGATAACAGAAAATGATTATGGAAGCAATAAAGCTCTACAGTTTACTCTTTTCCCTCAATAAATTGGTTCTTACTTCATATAAAAAAATGAAATTATTTTTCTGTCTGACAGGTGTACTGTGGGTAGTGTTTAGCCATGGTTAGCAACATTTCCTTGTGATGTTACTTCATAGCAAGACCAGTGATTTACAAGTTCAGGATAAGAGTCCTTGGCATCATCATTGCAGTGTATGAAGCAATTAAAAATGTGATGATTCTTGAGGTGACATGTACAAAAAGGAAAAGTCCTCACTAGAAAGCAGAACTTGCTGGTGTCAGCTGGTGATTAGTATTTGTTGTCTTAAAGGCCCAAGGTTATTGCAATTGTGTCTGGTTTGAGGCAGCCAGCTCTGCGTGATGGGTGCGACATGCTCGGCTGAGTGCTGTGGCTGCAATTTCTGTTCAGCTGGTACTCACACAGAGTGAGCCTGTTAAGATCTTCAGCCAGATCTGGTTGAGCAGTCATGCAAGCATGTCTTTAAAATCCAGGGGTGGGAGTAGAGACTTCCAACAGGTAAAGCAACAGTGTATGGTGAATGTTTCTGTAACTGTTATTAGTGTACTTGGATTTTCATAAGATGGGAATCGTTTTCTGTATCAAAGATCTGTGATGGCTCGGAGGGGGATGACTGTGACTTCCACATCCACTGTGATTTCTAGGGTTTGTGCTGTTAGTGGCCTTCACTTGGCAGATGAATGGTGGGAAGTGGGTCTCTGCAGCTGTGCTGTGTGGTAACCACTCAGTGTTTGCTCCAGGCACATGGGTATTATCACGTTTACTCCTGAGCAGATTGGTTTCTCCCTTGCCTTTCAGCAGCTCGCCCCACTGTTTCCTTGTGTGTTTTGTTCCAGAAGTGCTGCCCAGATCTGTGCTGTGTGAGTCTGTGTGGGCAGGTGGATACTTCACAGCTGTCTGGAGACAGTGCCCCTGCAAAGCACAGAGAGCAGTGTGATAAACAAATGCACATTGCTGTCCCTGTGTTGGCAGGATGAGTTTAGCAAGTTACTCAAATATCTATAGCCTTTAAAACAAGGACAGTTTCAATGTTCTGTGTAGGAGTAAAAAAATCATAATGTTCTGAAGATTAATGTTACTTGAGAAGTCATTTTCTTGATTATGCTGTACATGGCAAACAAAACAGGAGCAAATGATCAAGTGTTTTGTAATAGCTGAGACAGGAGATGGCATCTGTTGCAGTCCATGTGGATTTATTAGTGGAGTGACCCTGTCTCCCTAGAGCTTGCTTCTGTCACATGTTGCCTCATTCTGCATTCCCTGTTGAAGTACATGCAAATATGATGTGCAAATAATACTTATTGTTAACAATTTTAAGGAAAAACTTGGGTTCTTAGTTCCATACCAGTGTTGATGATAGATGTATCTCTATAGATACAGGCAATTGCACACATATATTTTTATGGACTTAAAATACACATAGTGAGTAAAAATATAATCAATTCATTCATGCATTTGAGTACCTTACTTTGATTTTCTCCTGTTGCACTGAATGTGATATATAATTAAAATACTGAATCAGAAAATTTTACAAACCAAATCCTGGTGACTTTTTATTTCCTAATCTCAAAGTTGTCAAGAAAAATCCAGATGCTTGGGAGCCATATCCAAATGCAGACAAATCTCAGGTGCAAGAGGAGTGGCTGTTAATCAGCAGCTGTGCTTATCAACATTTGTAATTATTCTGCCTCTAACTGAAGTGATAGGTTTTGTGTGTTTGCAGCTGATTTTGTATAAAGTTCTGAAGGAATGTAATCTACTCTGGTAATAAAATACTTAAGTTGCTAGGTCATTGTGTATCTAGCAAATTACCTATGTTGTATAAATGCTATTTACTATCATAAAACTGTTTGAGATAGAAACAGTCATGGGCAGATACTCTTAAATATTGTTCTCAGGAAATTAGCTTGTTTGAGTAGACAGTAAGGTTGTGCATATGAAACAAATGATGTCTTTCTGAGGTTTCTGTCTGCTTCAGGTAAATATCTACCCTTACATTCCCAAATATGCAGTGAGGACATTTGGTGAATTTAGGAGCTCTCAGAAAGCAAATGTTCCATCACAACTAATGTTCTCCTCCTGCTGGTGACAATACCTCAGGATACCAAAATGAATGGCAAAAATGAAAGCAAAACAGCATTTGACCACCAGTGTGAAGCATCAATGTGAAATAAATGAGAACTTGAGCCTGCTTAAGACTTTTCTTTATATTTTTGATTTGTACAATGTTATGATCTCTTTCCTCTGTTGACCTTGAAAGCACTGGTTATTTGTTAGCATAATATGATTACATTCCTTTCTGCAGGTTTAAGATGAAAATTGAAGCCTTGCAATAATTTGACTAAAAGCTGCTAGCGCATTCAGCCAGCTGTCGAAATTTTAAGAGAAACCATATTAAGCAAAGCCAAGCTGTAGCTGTCTAACTGATATCTAAACACAGTCAGCATAGCTACCTGGGTAGGAGGCACTTTGGCTGGCTTAATTTGCTGGCTACAGATATGAAATATTATCAAAATGCAATTTGGCGACAGCTTACACACTGTGGGCCGTGGACTCTTCTCAGTCCACATGTGCAGCTTGTATTATAGCCAAATTAGATGCATTTATAATTAATTTCTCCCTCCCTCTCTCTCACAGACATTCTGTTCTGTACAATCTATATTTGTGACTTAGATGGACCAGGGCTTTGTTAATTACATGTCCAGGAAAACATTGCTTGCTATAATATTATTGATTCCTCACTGATGAAAATGACTAAAACTTTGTGGCAGAAATAGTAGCAGCAGTACTCTTACCTAAAATGTGACTGTAGTTTGTTTAAATGGTGGGTTTTACCTTTTGGAAAAAAAAATTCTCCTTTGGATGTGGGTGACTAAGTGTTGCCAATTCCCATTTGGCCAGTGCAGTGGACACATGCCAGAACTTGCTTTATACCTTTCTTAGTCGTAAAGGTAATTAATTTTTTAATGCAGAAGCAGTCACTGGTATTGGTAAGTAACTCTTTTGCTTTATTTGCATTTGCTTTCTTTTGTAATAAAAGTTGTAATGGCTGTTGATATCTTTAAATCTATCATTTGCCGAGTCTTGCTTTGAAACTATGTTCAGCCTTGGTGAGTTGCATATTACAGAATTATTTTTTTGGTTTCTGTTGCATGTGGAATATGAATGAATATTTACAGTAGATGTAAGGACAAGTTTGTTCTTTTGTAAGGTTGGACAAAAGGCCAAGGTGGTACCTGTGCACTTGATTGCCTACATGGTACTTGTGGATGCTTGAGGAAACAGTCTGTTACAAGGGTTCACCTGAGTCTGAAAAACCTTGAGTTGTGCTGTGGTCAGAGATACTTGGATATTTAAGCAGGAGAAAACAGCTTTAAAGCTTTTGTGTTGTATGTGGTGGGGTTTGTTCGATTTAAATGGAAGCTGTTTGGTATTGAGCTTAGTGACTGTAAATGCCAGTTTGTTTTCTCTTGGATGTTTCAAATATTCCCTCTGAAATTCTACATACTGAGTACTATAGACAAATGATAATTTACTTAGAAACACTTACTGTATTTTGTTTCAAAACACAATCTAAATCTGTAATATTTCATTAAAATACTTGTTATTTTCTCTAATAGCGTATATTTGTTAAAATCTCTAATACTCTATCAAATATTTTAATATTTGAAAAGTAAATCTGCACTGGACAGAAATTCTTGCAGCAATAGAGCATAGATGTAATTTTTGTGCTGTACAACATTTCTTTTTAAGTTCTTGATATGCTACTATTTTAAAGTGGTGTGGGAGAAAACAGCATTGAGGTCTCTTAAATGATTTAATGTACATTCTCTGAAGTCCAGATTTGAGAAAATGAGGGGGAGAAAAGACAGGAAACGAGAGATTAGCTATCAGTGGCTAAACAGTTCAGAAAATTAGTTGTTCTCCTGCTGGTATCCATTTCTGAAACCAACTCAGATGGCTCAGGGGTGAGATATATATCATAACTTCACTTCATTCCACCATTATTTTTTAGTCATATTTAACAAAGTATTGCCTTTTTTCTGCCTAAAAATGAACTTGATGTTATTCAAACACAAATTACATTTTCATCTTGGTTTTGGTTGAGCTTATGCTAAAGGCTCTTTTGTTTAGAGAATTTTAAAATAGGCCTCAATCCTGCAATATGGTGCAGGAGAGTTGGTGGTTGAGCTCATTCAGGCTTTGTGAGGAATTCTGAAGCTGTGTGTTGCACAGCCAGGTCCACATTCTGTGTATTTCTTAGTCACGTTAAGGTGTATTTTCTATTAGAATTTGTTGCATATGCCTTCCTTATTTCTAAATTATCCCACATAAAATAGAGAGATTTGCCTAAATATAGGTGTAGTATATAGAACTGTAAAAGAATTTGATAGTGACTGCTGAATATAAACATTTACTATGTTCTTACAAAGATGCTTAAAAACAACAAATCAGGTAATCCCTTAACTTTAGTTTATTTTAAACTGTTGTACTCCATGGAGCATTTATTGAGTTTCTTCATCTTGTCTCATGTTTTCATTGCTTCTGGATCTTTCACACAAGATCAGTGGGCTCCTTGCATGGTGGGTTGATGGCAAATGCTTCAGTTATTGTTGGAGGTGTGTAGTATTGCTAAGGGTTGTGCCTGGCTGTTGTCAGGGCTGGGGTTGGGCCTCATTGTGCTTACCTTGGCCCCTCTTGTAGTGATTGGCTTGTGCCTTGGCCTGGTGACTTTTGGCTGGTTTGGTTTGGTTTTGCTCCCATTATTCCAGAGAGGATATGGATTTTTGAGCCTTTTGCTAAACTTTTGTCAACATTGACTCATGTTTTGAGATGGAGGAGGGCTATTTTAACTCAAGCCTTGGCAGCTGACAGTCACTGTGATGGCTGTTTTTTGATGACTTAAGACTTTCATTGCCCTGTCAGGAAGACAGTAGGGGATTTTACTGCATTTGAAGTTTTATTAAGCAAGACTTCCTGGAGGAGGATATTTCTGTCATTGGGGAATTGTTTTGTCATTAGAAGACAACTTCCTTTTCCTAGGAAGTTTGTATTACTCCACGGAGCCACCTGCTGTGCTTTCATTGCAGGTAGCCAAAAGAGAAGTACTGCCTTTCTCATG
Source organism: Notiomystis cincta (assembly GCA_013398075.1). Taxonomy (NCBI): domain Eukaryota; kingdom Metazoa; phylum Chordata; class Aves; order Passeriformes; family Notiomystidae; genus Notiomystis; species Notiomystis cincta. The sequence goes on from VZRX01017563.1 coordinate 5,567, forward strand.
TATCATGTTCATTCTTCCACCCACCTTTAAGCCTCCTTTCTGACAGAAGATTTTGCTCAGCAAAAAAACAAGATAGTCTTAATTAAATTGCCTGTAATTTCACTAGCAGTGAGAAAAGTATTATTGTATTGTTTTAAAGCATCGATTTAAAGTTTTATTCACTGGTTTGCTGCAATGTCTTACAGAGATAACTATTTGCTGAATTTATTTGGCTAGTGTACAATCAATTGCTGAGGTGCTGTGTAATTAGCAAGGACTAAACTAAGTATATGAAGCTTTTGCCAAGCTGTCAAGTACTTTGTGAAAATGAATTCAGATAGACAAAGGAAAACATTCCTAAAAGGTGTGGAAAAGAACCATGGGAAGTGGTGTATGTCCCCAGCAGCAATCCTCTTCCGTGTTTAGGAAGACAACCTTGGAAGATGTTTAGTGCTTTTACCAATAGCAGACTTGCAAATTACTGCCTTCAAGTAAATCTCTTCCTCTCATCCAAGCTGCTTTTCGAACCCTGAATTTCTCTGATTGTGTTTAATACTTCTCTTTCTTGGGGTGGTTGGATTCAGTCTTCCTCTGTGGTCTGAAGTGCCCACTACTAGGTCTCATCAAACCTGCTGCCCTTTGCTGGAAACAAGGCTGCCTTGGCTTCTGTGTGCCCAAACAACCAGCTGCAGCAATTTAGATGTCATTGCCCTGCAGTAATTTGTTACTGTCCCTCTGCTAGAGGTTGTCTTCCTGCAACAGAATTGGTGTAGGGGAGTGCAGCCACTCCATTTCACAGTCCAGCACCTTAGAAAAATTCCCTTTTAGTTCACACTAATGTACACCCATATGTTTCACACGGGAGTGTATGTGGTGTTTTGTGAACTCTATTGTTAGAACAAAGAATTGGAACAGTGAGGTCCACCTTAAAGCATCTCCAGTCTCTGCCACATCAGATGCTGCCCAGGTACTGTGCAGTTGTAGAGAAACAATCACTATCATGGTAAGTCACTTGGGAGGTGCTGTGCTGCTTCAGATACTTGCAAGGTTATTTAGCACTTTGGGTACCCAAAGAAGGCACAGCTTTTGCACTGGAGACAAATTGTAATCCTTTCTGCAGAATACTCAAAGAATGCTTCCAGAAATGAACACTGAAATATGACACTGACAAAATTCTGCCTGCCCAGAAGCTTGTTGTTTTAACAGTAATCTCAATCACCATCCAGTGTGCATTGTGTGGTCCCTTGGCTTCTCCTACCTGGCAGGATTGAAGATTCACAAGGATTCCTCTAGTTTTGGACCTTGTGAAAGCAGGATTCTGGTTGATTTCTATACTTCATTCATTCATAAAAAGTGGACCTGGCAGGGGGAATGAAAGGATGGTGATGAATGCATGATTTAAAATAGTATCCATACTTTGGAAGTCCTCTAACTAGCAGGCTAGGATTGGGTGAGTTTTGTAATTCCCCTCCTACAGCTGTGCATTTGCCCTCCAACAGCAGCCTGCTAACAGGGTGCAATAGGCTGCATCATAAACTAGTACAACTGGAAGCATAGCAGCTGACTGAAGGTAAGGTTGTGCAGCATTATTTTTCAAGCCTGGCACCTTTGACAGGAGAGAGAGTTTTATAATTCAACTCAGTTTTTCAAGGCAAAGGCCTCTTACCCATGGGCTGTGTGTGGTCTATCAGGATAATTAATCTGGCCAGCTTCCTGGGATAACTTGGAAGAGGCCTTTAGGCAAAAGAAGTGGCTCTTTTAGCTGGGGTAGCCTGCTCCTAACTACCTCTGTTCTGCTGTCCTTCCCCCTTATCACATTATTGTGTGTTAGCAGGGTATTTGTCTGTGATGGGCCCTGCATGTTGTGAGTGCCATGCAATGGTTATGCAAAACTGGATTGGGTTAGTTGGGAGCCTTCTGATCTTCTGAGCACTTGCAGACAATGGGGCTTAAAAAGGATGTGCATCAGTTCTCCAAAATTGCAGGAAAACAGTAAAAATATAACTGAGGTAAATGTATTTTTTTCTACCAATGAGGAGCAGGAAATTTATTCAGATGAGTGCAGTTACCTGTAAGGGATGTGTGTTTTCTCTAACAGCCACACATCTGTTGTTCAGACATGCAGAAACACCTTCCAGGTGTAGGCAGACTCTAAGACTAACCCAGTGCTGTCTTCCCACGGTAACTCTGTTGGTATTTCCCTAGGTGTGTCAGTTCAGTTCTCAAAGAATACTTTATTTATCCCCTTAATTTTCCAGACTTTGTAGATAATGAAGGCTGTTCCTTGGGAAGGGTGTTAAGCTACCCTGCTTTGAGAAGCTAGAATGGAGAACTGGGGTAGAAGCAATGTAGGTGATGTATTCCTGTTGCAGCAATGGGAGTCCAAGGAAAGTGACTTCTCTTTTTCTCTCTACTTCTTGTTATAATCAAGTATTCAGTGCAGTTTCTTCACATGTTCAGATGAGAGTGCAGGTTCTTTGATAACACTGAGATTTCAGGCTTCCCCAGGAATAGGAGTTCAGCCTTCTGTAAATTCATAGTAATGACAATAAACCCTTAAGCTGGACAAAACAAACTCAAGCAAAGGGATTGAGTCTACTCCCTCAATAGTGAGGGAATTGTGCAGCTAAGGAAAAGGTCGTAATTAACCAGAGATGTGGTCTTAAATAACCTCTTACTGACTGTCATGAAGTTCTGCAAACTCCTCTCTTTCTAAATTGCAAGAAGTGGAGGCTAAAAGCTATGGCCCTTGAAGACTGGATCACAAATCAGTAATGTTGGTTGGTTTAACCTATGCAGTTCCACCCTGCTCCTGCACCCATACCTGGATGAAATGATTCCTGCTCCCTGTTTTGGTCCCTACCAGAGGCTTAGGGGGCAGTTTGCAATCAGCACCTGCTCTGTTCTCTGTAGAGGCTGTGACCCTGAAGCTGGCAGGTTCCTCTGGGCAGATTCTGAGTGGTGCAGACCCCTTGTATGTGGATCCATACTGTGTCCTAAACAAAGACTCCCCCACTTCCTCTGGATACTGTCACCAGCTTGTCAGCTGCTTGTTATGACTGTTCAGCTCATGCAACTCTAGTTCATTACTTACTCAGAATTAAAGTGGTTATAATTTGATCAAGTCCACTTCACAAGGATATTAATACTTTACTTTTGATTGAGAGTGTTTGCAGAGTGGCTCTGTTTAATGATTGGATTTTGAAAGGTAATTCAGGTTAATATTCTTCAGCATGTGTTGTTCCTTTCTTCCTGTCCTGTATACTTGCTCAGGATTTTCAATCTTGCAGTATGGGAAAGCCTGAAACCATGAACCATAGCTTGGGATAGCAAAAGCAAAAAAGGCTTAAGAGAGTAGTGAGAAAATGGTTTCGCTAACCCCATATTCACCTCCCAATATTGGATGAATTGCATGTCTGTAGACCCATCTGGCACTGCAGGGGAGTAATATCCTTTATGACAAAGACATTTTACTTAAGCTTTTCTTCCAGCTCTGGTCCAGAAGGGGGAAATTGATTTAGCCTGTGATGTTAGAAACCAAAATCAAGAAGTGTTGAGACAGAGGGCAAGCTGCACTGTGACACCTTCTGTGCATTCAGACTAGAAACTGGATCCTTTCCCTGTTGCAGTGATCTCCCCTTCTCATCTGTTGCTCCCTTCTTATTCAGACACATGTGAAGTCACATGTACTGTGCTGACAGCACTGCAACTGTTCTCCTGGAATCAAAGGACTCCTCATATGAGCTCATCTGCTCTTGCTGTAAATGCCAGCCTGCAGAGGACAAAGCCTTGGACTTTTTTTCATCCCAAAAGGAAGCCTTCAGAAGAAAAAGATTTTTGCTGGGAGTGTTTGGGAACAATATCCCAAGGGAAAATATTTTTTTCTTCTGTTTATGCCAGTCTGACTTACTTTTGCAGCTGGAAGCAGAGTCTATAAAGCTGGTATTTCTGAATGAAAGGACAAGGACTTTTGTGATGTTTATTTTAGTCCCTTTGGCTCACATGGGGAAGTTGGATACAGTAAATAGATTGTGTGTCTGATGTATAAAATCATAACAACTTTTTCATAAAGTACCAGAGGCTGTAGTCCATTACTAAGTAGAAGATTGGGGTTTAAAAATACTAGGTTTTTGAGGTTCTATTCAATGGTTATTTCTTTGAGAGATACCCTTGTGTTACTGCATTTGTGAACACTATAGCTCCCTCACCAACAGCTTTTCTTTCCCTGTGATGCTGTGGTTGGAAGCTCCATGGGTGGCAGGAGGGCTGCACAGCCAACCATCATGTCTGGACTGAACTTTCAGATGAATGGTCTTGTTTTAACTTCATTTTGATCATTTAGGTTTATGTAGCTCAAGTAATCTCTTCAGCAACCAACAGCCTCACTGTTCATGAGGGTAATGCATCAGCCCTTCCTTCTGGGGAGCAGCAGGTCTGCCAATGCTAGTCCAAACTCTGACAGAAGCATGTTTTTTGGGTGTATGAACCAGAATTTCTTGCCCAATTAGGTTGATTAGGGACACTGATTTTGAAAAAATGTTAGAACTTCTGGTGAGGTCACTCCCATATCACTGTTTGTGAGGAGATAGTTACTTTTTTTTTCTTTTCTCAACTTTTAAGGTCTTCTAAATTGAAAGCAGCTTTTCATTTTAAAGCTCTTTTTGTGTATGTACAGCATATAACCAAAGTGAAAACCAGACATTTAAATTGAGTTGTAATAATTTTATGGGAAGTTGTTTCATAAATTTCCATTCAGACTTGGCAGAAAGCTGAAGAGTTCAAAGCTCAGAAGCTTCCATGAAACCAAACCTCTGTACTTCACACACCTTTCATGCCTGTCCCTGCAGTGTTTCCACCTAGATGACTGCAGTACACTGCAGTGAGGATACATGTGCAGAGCAGCAGAGGCTTCAGCCTGGTACGATGTGTCTGGTCCTCTCCACAGGAGAGAACCTGTGTTTTCATTGGTGTGATGCTGAAATTTGGCAGTGATGATTAGCTGATGTTGCTTGTTGCTGATTGTCAAATTTTGTGGTTGTCATGCTCAGAATATAAAGTATTTAGTGATGATTTAAAACAATTGTATGAAATGAAGTTTCAGAAGTCCCTAACTGTTATGACATAGGCTCATTCTAATCATCTGTCAGAGTAGTGCTACAAATGTACCACAGGAGAACTCAACTACAAGAGGAACTGATGTCCCATATTATTAAAATCTGAGATTTTATCTCTTAAAGCTTGGACTTAGATTGTGAAAATTGTTTCACATGGTGTGCAAGTGGAACTCATTCCATGAGTATTATGGGAACTGCATTGATAGGTAACTCTTAATACTTGTATTTCTCTTTCTATATCTGAAGAAGAAATCTCATGGGGTTTTTCTTTGTTGTAGCTTCTCCCAGAGTTGTGGGGGAACAAAATACATGCAGAAACAAATGTGATCCTTCAATGCCTACTGTCACAGATACAGCCTTGAAAAATCATAATGGGAAGGATGAATATTGGTGCATTTGTTAGGAGAATCAGCTTGCTAGCAGGAAAACATGATGTGGAACCTCCTTCTTGTCAAGGCTGGTAGTTCACATGCAATTGCACATTTATACTCTCGGAGGGATTAAAAGAAAGACTCTTGAAAGGCCAAGATGCCTATTATGAAGCTATCAGGCTGGAAAGCTGCCATTTATTAGATTAATGTGAGCCTGGTCAATTTTTCAAAACATACAGTATAAAAAGAATAATGCTTAGTGTTTTATGTTTTCAACCATTCATTAAGTCATCCTTTGAGATACAAAAGATGTACTAAAGCAGAATTTGTAAGTCATTTAATTCAGGACATTTTTAGTAATTGTAGAAATAATTAAGAATGGTTCTCATTTTTAACTTCCTTCCTTTCTCTTTGCCTTCACTGTTTTCCTTATTTGTGAATTGTAGACATAGTGGTAAGTGCCCAATCAATCCAATATTACAGAACCCCTAGGAGATGGTGGCAGGACAGAGATTGCTGTGGTCAATAGGACTGGCTGGGAGAGAAGGTGCCCTGCAGCAGAAGGTTGTTACACACTACTTATTCCCTGTTTCTGGGGGACCTTGCCTGAGCCTTCACTTCCTTCGTTTTCTAGTTTTTCTTTAACCTAGGACTAAGGAGCAGGGCCAGCTGCTGGGGAAGGCAGTTATTCTGTCACACGAGATCTGTAGGAACTTGGAGTTGCCACCAAGCCAGGAGGTACAAGGGTGGGCACAGAAGTAAACAGGGTTGGGATGGTGCCTTCCCCTCTCAGTGTTCCCTGGGCTTCCTGCTGCCTTTTGCATTTGTGGCTGCTTCCTCTCTTGGCTTGGCTCTGCTGCCTCCTTCCAGATCCAGCCCGGGCTGGATTCTGCTGTTTCAGCGCGATGATTTGTGCTGGGTGGGAGTGGCACCTGGGCTGGGCTGTGCCCCATCTGTGCCAGTTCAGGAGTGTCCATCAGGGAGCAGGGCTGGGGACGTGGGCTGACCTCCCCCGCACCTTCCACCACAGAGCGCGGGGAAACGGAAATAACCCAACCATGTCAAATGATGTCTGGTGCCAAACCCGCTTTGCTTTAACAATTGCCCTCATTTTGGCATTATTGGATTAGGAAAAAAACTGTCACGGTATTGGAATAGGATGTTAAAGACAGGAAAAGTGGAAAATGATGCTTCAGGTGACACTGACAAAGGGCATTCAGAGCCTTAATACAACTTTTAAACTGGTTGGTGAGTTTCTTCATTCTTTGTATTCTTTTTTGGCTTCTAGAAGTGCTACAGAGATTAAACTGTATCACACTTCTTTTCTCACACTGTTCACCATTTAATAGAAACACTTTTACAGATGAAACAGGAGCATCGCTTTCCCTAAGAAAGTTGGCAACATGAGAAGTTTTAATGAAATTTTCCTTACATGTTTAGAATAGCAATAAGCAGCAGAATTTCATCCTGTTTTAATGGTTTGGATGTGGCTGCCTGGAAATTCAAACCCCTTGGGAAAATCTCACACCACTAAATGTGGTTTTCATTCAGTATCAGACCTTTCTTCTCTTCAACCCTCTCCCCCCATCTATAAGGTTTTTCATTGAATGGAAAGTAATTTTTGAGATGTTCAGTATTTTCATTTTACAAATGTAAAATCATAAATACAATCTTAACAGTTTGGTACAACTGAAAATCATATCACTGGAAAAAAAATAACACAAAAATGTATTACTTGAGTACTCATCAAGGAAGTTAAGTCATTGAACTATTCTTGCAAAGTATTTAGACTCTGATATAACTACATTTTCCACAGAGAATGTAGTTCTGGCTTACTTTGGCTTTCTAAGATTAGTACTAGCCAGCAGCAATCCATTAACTTTAAGATCTGGGGTCGAGTTTAAGCAAAAGCTTCAGTGTGTTTACATGCTCATGCATTTCTGAGAATGCTATTTTATGTAACGTCAGGGACCTTATCAGCAAGAAAGAACAGAGAAACTGAAGCAGATTTGGGCTGCTGACTGTAGGGATATATAAAACAGTGACAAGAACAAAATTACACATTGATAGTATTGGCAAGTCGGATTTTTAATTGTTGTAGTAGCCAAAATTCATGGGTTTATGCATCATGATAACTGTAACCAGTTATTAATTTGTCACTCAGAGTGATAAGGAGAAAGAAAATTGATCTGTAATAGTAAAAAACCCAGTCTTGGATGTCAGCTGGTGGTAGAATTTTTTTAATCACTGGAATAGGTTACAGATTCCATTCATTCTGTAAGCTTATTTTTTTTATTGCTGGTATATTTTTATGTCTTTTTTTTTTTTTAATTTGAAGACTTAGAGCAACATTTTACTGTCTATAAATGAGTGTTTGTTTCAAATACGCTGTGATGTAAAATGCTGAGAGGGTTAGCTTTGGCTTTTTTCTTTACCTACTGTATACTTTTTCTGACATGTTAGATTAACTTTCAGCCGCAGGCCAATCTGTCAAAGAAACAGGGAATGTCTCCTGCTATGACATATTTGCCAGAGGCTGAAGTTTGAAACAAGCTGGGTATTGCTTCTTACACAAAAGTAATTTCTCCCTACTGAAGAGAGCTATCACTGAATCAGCTGAACAGAGCCTCTGACTTGCATTGCTAGGTTCTGATCAGAAAATCTGCAACAGGCATTTTTTCTAATAAACTTATATGCCACAAAGGAGCTCTGTCAGTATGACTGCGGGAGAACTTTCAGCAATATAAGGTCAAAATAATTTCCTCAAGGATATCAGGAATCCAATATATATTTTAAAAACTTTTCCTGGTTGACTTCAGTATTGTTATCATGTTGGATGAATATACTGCTGCAGAGATAGACCCATAGGTCAGACTTTAGCATAGAGACAGGACCTGTACTATCATCCTGGCATCTGCTACAAAAATAACCACCCCACTCCTTAAACCTGCCTCAATTTACTGTATGAGCTGAACAAAACTGAGCTCTCCACACCCCACTTTTCCTGCCTTGGCTGTGGTGCTGAGGCACTTGAAGCTGCTGTACATCCTGAATGTCCCCTTGCAGCAGAGTTTCTTCCAAGGCAGTATTGATAGCCAGCTCTCAAAGCAAGTCCAGGTGTGTGGCAAAGCCTGGCATCTTTGCAGAAGGGCTGAACAGGAGTGTCTGTCTCAGGCAGCCCCTGAGAAATGATCTGGGCAATGGCAGAGCAGCCTCTGCAACTCGTGGGCTGAAAGAACTCGTGCTTCATTCTGTTCAGGCTCCTTTTGGGACAGACTGCTGTCTTCTCTCTTCAGGACTGACTGGCAGCAGGTGTGTGAGTAACACAGGGAGCGTTATGAGAGAAAAGAGAGGATTAGGCTGGGATTCCCTGCTGCTTCTTTTGCCTTCTCTGATATGAGTGTTCGATGCTGCAAGCAGTGTGCTCTGCAAACTGGGCAAGTGGCATCAGTCTTTTGTTTTACCGGATTCAGTACCCCTTATATGCAAGTCAGACTCTAGGATTGTATAAGATTTGGGCTTAATGAAGGAATTAATACATATCCTCCTCAGGCAGGTGTCATAAAAAGGAATGGACTTAACCCATATAATGGACCCCTTATGGCATTGGAATAGCTGAAGCTATGCCTGTTTCCATAGACTAATTTAGGTCATTACAGCTGTATTACCTTATGCCAGCCAAGGATCTGACCCAATTAGACTGGAATAACAAACCGTGTTAATTTTAAGACTTTCTTCAGGAATGCATGTCTGCCTTATTGCTTATTACTGATCACAAAGCTCATAAGCTGCTGGTTATAATTTAATTTCCTCCTTATGAAGTGGAATCCCTTTTTGGATTTACTTAAATACATATTTATCTATTTTAAATGTTTTGAACAGTAAATAGATGTGATATCAGTTTATATTATCATAGTTCCCAGAGACTGTAATTTCCCCTTACAGCTGCATGAAAACACAACATAGTTCAGAGGGCTGTGGCAAGGTGGGAAGTCTAGCTCAATATTGTTTCTTTGCTAAAGTCCAGGTAGAGTTCATTTTAAGAAGAAAACACTGTATATCTGTTGAAATGTTGTGGGCTTCTGAGGAATAAGAAAGCCTAGAAGCTTGCAGGTTTAAAGGTCCAAGAAACGCAAAAAAGGTTTTCATATGTACTTGAAGTTGCAGAAAATGAAGTGTCATGTGGGCTGGTCATCTCCTGCTGGATCTGAGGTAGGCCCTGTTTCATTTGAGGTAGTATGGCTGTGCCTTAATGCAGCTAAAACTCTAGCCCACTGTAGGTACATATGTGCCTGCAGTCAGAGCTGAGCAGTACAAGCCCTTTTGCTCACACACATATCCCCTCATCAACCTGGAAATTGTACCCTATGTCAGAGCTTCTTACTATAAAAAAATCAGCAGAGAGCTGGGAGGAAAAATAAGAATAAAAATACCTGAATTAAATGTGCAGATTAAATCCTTGATGCAATATTCATACATTGAAAATGTCTCCAGCCTTGCAAAACTTTAAACTTGATAGTTCTCACAACCCCTCTGTGTGGCATTGCCCCATCTCTCTGCAGGTTAATGATTGCATACAGAAGAGTGTTCCTAGTTACCTTTATGTTTATGCTGCCACCAGAACAGGAGAGGTGCAGCTAAACCATTAATACTGTGACTCTCCCCTGTCTATTCTGCTCCAGATGGTCTGAAATTGGCCTTTTAATAGTCACCATCAGAATTAAGCACCAGCTATGTTACACTGACATAGTTTAGTCTAAACTCTTTGTGGTTACTTCTGCTTTATAAATAATTAATTGTTTGTGACAAATAATGATTGTTGTTGGTTGAGCAGGGCACTTGATACCTTCTTGTGGACTGGAAGGCACCTTACTCATCTGCAGACATTCAGTGTAACTGCAACACATGTGCAGATTCCAGCACACAGTAGTGGTGCCACAGAGATTTTTGTTCTTCTGAATTGTGTCTAGGGGCAATCTTAGCTCTTCAAATAGGCTGAGAGGACAGGATTGAAAAACTTAATACGTTGATGGTGGGGGCTTTTATGCTTTTTCTGGCTACTACTCTCACTGGTATGCTATGGAATGTTAGGAGACTAAATTGCACTTTGGAAAAATGAACAAAGTAAATGATGTGCTGTGATACCCTTGGCTGGGCTTTTTAATAGGGTTCGTTTGCTTATTTGCTAATTTGCAAGGTCTGGTAATTTGCAATTGGCCTCCCAGTCCTTAGCATTTAGAATTAGTGCAGTCCTATTGTATCAGAGGGACAAGCAAGTAAAAAAGAGAAGCATCCCATGTTGGGGAAGCTACAGGAAAAGGGCTTAAATTTCTGGCAATTTTTAGTGTGGTACTTAGAGCTATTTCATTTTTGTTTAGTTCTTAGTTCATTCCCTTGCATGTAAATAACTGTCTGAAAATGAAAAGTCTCTCCTAGTCTTTAGTGAAGGTGATCTCCTGTTATTGTTACTTTGAATGCCTCCATTGTGGGCCTTTCATCATTTTTATGATGGTGTAAGTAACGTGTCATCTATGTAGCATCTGCACAAGGTTTGCTGAAAATTAAGCTGGTTTAGAGGATTATATTTCAAGTCTGTCACAGCAATTTCAGCAGTGATGTTCTTTTATTTTAAGCAAATTATTCTGAAGTTCTTATGCGCTCAGTTGGGTTTTTTTGAGAGATAAGAGATGGGAAATACATTCAGTTTGAAACTCAGTAAAATTATTATCTTATGAAATCTATCTGGATTTTAAAGAAGCATTAGTGGGTAAGACATCATACGTCCTATCATCAAGCCATTCCTACCTGATACTTTGCATGAAGGGATGATCTTTTGTTATAAACAGTGATAAGAGCTCTCAGAAATTCCTTTTCCAGCACTTCCCAGTTTTCCATGGACGTTCTGAAAAGGTTGTCATAACCTTAAAAGTTATGAAAATGTTGTTTTAAAGCAAGATATTAAGTAAACACTCTTAATGATATTTTACTGCTTTATAAAATCAAGATCTCCAAAGATCCATAGATGTATATTCAATCAACTAGACACACCCAAGTATGTAAGAAATCAGTCCTCTATTGCTGGAAGTCAGGAGAGTAGTTGCTGTTTTTTCTCAGAACAGCAGTAATTTATGGAGTGATTCTCTGGACTGTGTTTAATCTCTAAGAAAAAGAATAGAATAATGCTTCTGAGAGAGAAAATCAGCAAAATCAGATGTTGTCCTTGTATTGAAATTATTGCTACCAATAAGATTGTATTTCTTAGTGCACTCATTTTTTTTTTGCTGTCCAGAACCCTTTAATTATGGCAGCTTTTGCTTCTGAGGCTGGTGACAGACAAGGTTATTCAGTGTTTGGATCTGATTCCTCTTTCCATCTGTTACGTGATCCTCTGTTCCTATAGATGCCAGATGAATATTTCTTCCTTATTTTCTGGTTCCTTTTGTTCTGTAATATGCCAATGCACAGTTTCATGTTTAAAATTCCTACTACGATATAAACCAGCTTGAATACAGAAAACATTTTATTCAGGAACACTTTATTTTCTTTTATTGTTCAGCTAAGAAAGAAGAGAGTAAGGTGAATTCCTCCTTCACACATTAAGATTAGCTGGAGAAAGTGGCAGATTCCTTCCCTTCTGCTCTAAGGTTGGTTATGGGCTGAATTACACAAGTTTTTCTGGCCTCATTCTTGGTTTTATAGTTTAAGATTCCCCTTTATTCATGCTTCATGGATAGGAGTAAGTTATACTGATACAGGACATTTTGTTTGAGTTTAAAACTGTGAATGCCTAGGAATGGAAGAGGATGAGTTGTACTCTACTTTAAAATAGTACCACAAAATGTATTGGTTTTAGTGGGAGTTATCTGATATACTTAACTGAGAGGTTTTTCTGTTTGTGAATGAGGTAGGCAATTTCAGTACTGCTATATGTCTTAGCCTCTGCTTATCTTTATTATACAACCCCCATTATCACAGAACCTAAACGATCTGTACTTACTAATGGACTGTTTTTACCTTTTGTCTGGAAGGCCACAGTAAAGATGGAAAACAGGATCACTTGGCTGATTAAAGGCTAAGTTTGGATGACCTAATAGCTGTGTCTTGTTTATGTATACTGAATTTAAATGCAGGAAGTCAATTGGTGACTGAAACTGTGTGCTGAGGTTCTTGTCATGATGTCCCAGAGCTGCAGGTTGATCTCTTGAGATGACAAAGACTTTTCAATTTTATTTATATATTGTAGAAAAAAAAAATCCATGTGGGCTATGCTAGTCAGAGGAGATGCTTCACAAGAGCTTGCCAAAAATGAGCAGACTTTCATGAAACTTAAGGGGAAACTGGATTGGATTACAGTGGATGCTGCAGAGCTTTGGTTTCCTCACTGCAAAGGTAAACAAGGCAGCCCAGGATATTGAGGAATAGAGATGTTCAGTTGAATGCGGATTTGTGAATTCAGCTGGTTTTTATATCACAGAATCACAAAATAATTCAAGTTGAAAGGGACCACGGTGGGTCATCTGGTCCATCCTGCTCAAGCAGGGTTGTTCTAAAGCACATGGCACAGGGTTGTATCCAGATGGTTCAAGAATATCTCCACTGAGGGAGACTCCACAATCTTTCTGAGCAATCTGTTCCAGTGTAGGATGACTGTACAGTAAAGAAGTTCCTCTTTGTATTCAGGTGGAACTTAACTCCGTTCCTGCCTGTTGCCTCTTGTCCTATTGCTTGGCACCATCAAGGAAGAGCCCAATTTCATCTCTTGACACCCTCCTTTCAGGTACTTGTACATGTTGATGAGGTCCCATCTCAGTCCTCTCTTCTTGAGGCCTGACTCTTTCAAGCTGTCCAAGTAAGAGAGATACTTCAGTCTCTTAATTATCTTTGTTGCCCTCTGCTGGACCTGCTTGAGGAACTCGATATCTCTCTTGTACTGATGAGCCCAGAACTCTGGACGCAGCACTCCAGACCTGGCCTCACTAGGACTGAGTAGTTAGAGAGCATAGAATATTCTGAGTTGAAAGGGACTCAGAAGGTTCATCAAGTCCAGCTCTAAGTGATTGGCCCCTAAGGCTGCGAAATCCACAACCTTGATATTATTAGCACCCTGCTCTAATCAACTGAGCTAATCTAGAGGGGTAAGATCATGTTGATTGACCTGCTGGCAATTCATCTCAGGATACCACTTGGTCACAAGGACACACTGGTGCCTCAGGGACAGCTTGTTGTCCACCAGTACTCCCAGGTCCTTCTCTGCAGAGCTGTTTCCCAGCAGCTTGGCCCCTAACCTATACTGATGCATGGGGATATTCTTTCCCCTTTGAGAAGTGAACCCTGTTTGTTGCCAGCAGGTTTGGTGTTATATAAACAGAACCATGATCATTCCCCCCACAAAATTCTGCTGTTAGCTGCAGTCTTGAAGCCAGGAGCTCATCTGCACAATTTTCTTGTTTCTTGTCCCATCATTCCCTGTAACTGGCAGCACAATAGAGAACACATCTTATGCTTCTGAAGTCCCTCTTGATTATCTGCAGACTTCTTGTTGGGACCCCATTGCTGCCTGAAAAACCAGTGGTCAATGGGCCTTACCTGGGCGGGAAGTTTCTTTATGATGTCTCTTTCCTGGGCACCAGGGAGGCAAAATACACCTGTCTATGGGCTGGTTCTGAGTGGCATATCAAGCCCTTCATTCCTCTCAAAAGGGAATTGCAATGACTAATACT
>VZRX01017563.1:19837-33113 GCA_013398075.1 Notiomystis cincta
AAGGGAATTGAATAGTTTATTCCTTTTTTTTTTTTTTTTTTTTTTTTTTTTTCCCCCCTAATTGAAGAGGTTGTGATATCCTTTGCATATGCCTTTGGGAAGAAGATGGGTGAAAATTCACCTTCACAAGGGTAGTCTGGTGTAGCTCAAGGCATGTGGAATTGCTGACCTGCTTTTTTTGTTTGCAGCATGGCTTTGGGGATTCATCTTTTTGTGCACTTCTTTTTGTGGGGAGAGGGGAGGAAGGGATGAGAAGCATTGTCAGATTCAATCAGCCCTTAACCTAACTAAACTGAACAAGTGTGTATATATATGTGTGTGTGTGTATCTGTATATATCAAATCTCTTTGTACATAACATTATTCCACTCTTATTTGTAGATGTTATTGCACTTCCACCACTTCAATTTAACTACTGTGGTGTTTACCCAAGTATGTATGTTATGGGGTTTATTCTTCTCCATGTCTGACTTCCCTGTAAACCTTGTTTCCTTGTTTTCTTTGTTCCACCAGTCTACACTAACCCTGGCACTTCCTTTGTCTTTTAAAGAATATATATTGGAAACCTTATCATTAAACTGTAATCCTGTCCAGTCTGCAAATGTTCTCTCTATTCTTCTGATGTCCTGATATCTCATGAGTTGGTCTGAACAGACTTTGTAGACAACACATCTGCTGCTGTTCAGAGCACGGTGCTGCTTCGACTGCAGCATAGCCAGGTTTGGAATAATTTTCTCTCTTCAAACCAAATATATTAACATTTAAAATGATATTAGGCTGTAGGACTCACTCAAAAAACCATAAATAGTGTGAAGCTTGTGTGCAACATCTGTGCCAGCTTTTGGGTTCTTCTCAGTTTAACTCCAATTTTCCAGCCACTGTAGATATATTGTTTGGCTAATGCCTGATGGTGTGGAGGTAACTAGGGTAATGTATGCCTCCCTGCTCTGTGTCTTGAGAGCATTGTCTCTCCTGTGGATCCTTAAGGAAACCTTTGGTTTTATTTTTTATTGCTTGGTTGTTAATTTGAAGGTGAACTGCAGTAATGACCTTGGTAGGAAATGGTTTCTCTTGTTTTCCCAGATATATACCTATGTCTCTTCTCAAATGCTGCATTATCCCAGGTAGTTTTGTTGAGTGGTATTTAAACTATTTAAAAGCTATTTTTACTATGCAAGGATTGTGATACTGACTCATGTGATATTTTATGCAAGTCATGTCATCTGTAGTCACTAAATTTAATGCACTTCCCAAAATTGTCTGGTGGTGACCTTGTTCCTGAGGTTGTTGCAAGTTCTAGCTTAAATTTACAGCATATTTCCAGATTCTGAATTTCAGGTGGCAATGAACCATATCAGAGAGATTTGAGAAGATTCTGTGTTTCTACAGAGCTTGTGAATCCACAAACATATTAAACAATACAGACTGACAAAGACATTGTGAAAGAATTAAACTAAACCTTTGCTCCCCAGCCAAGGACAGTTTAACATTTGTATTAGCATGTTTTAGACAAGGAATAGTTTAATGTCTGAAGTCATGAATTTTTTTAAGTAGCCATACCATGTCACATTTCTTTTTGATCTGCACTTAAATTTTCATTTACTTCTATATGTTGCTGGCTGAGGACCACTAGTTTTCTATCATGAGAAATGGGTGCTGAATTAGATTTGCTTTTTTTACCCAGCTCTGAAAAGATGTGCATTATCAAAGCAGTTGTTTGGCTCAGAATAAGAGAAGAGGAGATAGTTCTGTAGGGAATACGCTTAGCAAAGCAATGCCATAAATAGGTCTTGTGTCAGTGTTTGCTGTAATGTCTTGATATGTGTCATCATGAATTATATATTGCTTCAGATTTATCACTTCTTCCACAGATAAGGGACATTGCTTCTTTGAGTGAGTTTTCTTCATGGCTTAAAAGATTTACTGATACATTGAAATTCCCTGTATTGGAGATTCAGATGAACTTTGGAAACTTGAGATAAGAACTATAAATCTGCTATAAACTAGGATGCCATTTCTCAAAGTGTATATTTATTGACAGAGCTTGTACTAGCTTATTCTTCTGCTTCTCATTTGGGTGCATCAGAAAAGATTTTCTTTTCAACAGTATGAACCAAAAATAAAAAAGCAAATGTGGGTCGTACAGTGTGTGTGTGTGTATGTGTGTGTGTGTATATATATATATATATATTTTCTAGGGTAGACAGCTTCATCTAATTTAAGCTCTTTAGGCAAAGTTTTCTTCACTTGAACACATTTGAAGATAAGATCTCTTGGTGGGATGACATAAGGGCAGCAGGCAGGGAAGCCACTATAAAGCTTTCATCAAAAGATGAAACCCCAACCCCACTTTTTACATAGAAGGAGGCCTAGTATATCCTTGATCTAAAAATCCCACCTGCTGAAACCTAACCTGCAAGGTTTAGCTTGCATGGGAGAATAAATGGGGCAGTATTAGTCCATGTGACCTGCCACTGGATCCCCAAGGGACATTGTACCTGAGGGGATACCCATACGTGTGAGACCCTTGAACAGATTTGTGCAAGGAGATTCTGAAAACTTTGTTAAACTATTTTTCTTTCCCAGCATTAGTAGGATTGTAATCAGTATAAAGCTACTGATAATGAGATACCTGAACTTGATTTTTGAAATCCTAAACTTATAAAAAAGTCTTTAATAAAGATTGGGCTATAGAAAGGAGCGAGTGAAAGTAGCTTATTTTAGTAGCTGTTTTTCTCAGATCCCAACTGAGTTGCTTTTTTTTTTTTTTCCTCTTTCTAGCTCCTTTTATTTTGTAAAATATTGACACAGAAATTGCTATTGAAATTTTGTAATAGAATTTCATAACAAGCAGCTTAGTTACAGAATCTGTCTTCTGTTCAGGTCTGCTTTCATCCCATTTTATGGTTCAGCTGAGTTAAAGATAAGGCTCCGATGATTTCCCCTCGGGACCTATTAGATCCAGCAGGAGATTTCTTGGTATCACTTCCCTGCCTTTTATCCAAGGGCAGATTAAGGGCTGGTTTACCCCATTTTACTGCCATGAAGTGAATAATAGTTCCACTTGCACCACTGCAGAGGTGCTTTGTATTGCTATGATTCACCTGCTCTGTTAGTTTTGGCCCCTGAAAAATGTGGCAAAATCAGGCTTTTACTTTGTTTGTGTTACCAAATATAAGACAATCTAAGCCTTAAGACAGGATCCCAGTATTAAAGCAGTAATCTCAGTCTTTTTGCCACTCCCTCTTCCCCAAGCACTCAATCATTTATCAGCTGAAATAGGCATTATGGACAAATCTATTGAAACTTGGAGTCATATTGCAAAATGCACATACAGAGCAGAGGAATTTTCCATTACAATTGTGGGATAATTCAGATAAATCATCTTTAATCCCATTATGCAGTAAGGGGGGGGGGTGAGTAGAGATGTGTTGCATGTGAGTGACAAGGAATTCTCAAATTTAGCAGCTGATAGTATGGTATGGAGAGAAAGAATGTAGGAATACTTCACCCACCCCCAGCTTCATCTAGAACTTAAAATCCAAAGTTTTCGATTTCTGGCTATTTATCTGTAAGACTTATAAGGACAATCAGCACTGATTAATTATTGAAGCAATCTAAATCAGGATAGCATTGCTTCCTTTGCTTTGTAGTTACTCAAGACCTGACTCTTCAGCAGCAGTAGATCTGTTGGCTTGTGTGCAAGCTGTCCAAAGAAAGCACCAGTAGCTCCAAGCTGCTGTTGTTTAGCATGGGTGCAGGTCTCTGAATGCATCCTGATAAATATCAGAAGAGCTAATTCCTTCTTGTCCAGCTGGGCATGTGAGCATCTGGGCATCTCCCCACAGATGTGAGGTTAGTGCTGTGCAATGGTTTGTGTTCTGCATTGTTGCAGTGCTTGTGAAGTCCAGGGCTGTCTCTTTGTGTAGATCTTCCCCAGTCTGAGAGGCCTCTTATGGCCATAAAGTTTAGTATCAGATGGGTTTTTCTACTCAAAATGACTTTGCTATTTGCTGAGACTTCCTAACTGCCAACACTTGGATGAATGAAAGTGCTCTGATTTTATACTCCAGGAGATGCCAATCTGTAAGGAAGAGAATAAATCCTGGACAGCCATGATCAAACACCCTGGTTGCTGCTTAGCTGGGGATGAGTGGTAATCTTAGAATGATGGGTCATGCTGATACCATCTTTTAGTACAATGACAGCACTTGGATGGTCTCATGCTATTAAATGGTAATAAGTGATAGACAGAATAAAGAAATTTTTATATTTTAGTCTCTCACTGGTCTAACAAAGAAGGAATTGCTAAGCTTATGTGAGCTTTAGATCACACACTGGCTGGCTACTGGTTCAAGAGGGATTGATTTCTGGCTACAGCAGGTGCCATAAGAGGCAAGCAAAGATGTTTTCTTCTACTATTTGTCATAGAGGATGAAAGCATTCAGTGATGTACAGCAATTAATTAGAACAGTGATTAACTTCTGTCTATGTGGTATGTGTTGAAATGGGAGCAAAAGAAAATATCTTCCTTTTCACCCCTCACCCCTTTCTTTTTCACAGGGATGTCTTTTGAGATGGACTTGTCCCAGCCATCCTAGCTCAGACTGAGAATAAGTCAAAGCTGGTTTTGCTCTTTTTGTTAGACTTTTTGACTGTGTTTTTTGGCAGGAGACTGATGCAGATGTAGTGATCTGTCTGCACAGAGCTGCAAACAATATCAGGACCTGTATTTTTTCATTTTGTCTTCCAATAATTGGAAATAAATCCTCCAGATTGAAAATAGAATATATTGCTTGTTGCATATGGGGAAAAGTCTGACCAATGTAATAGTGTTGTATTTTTATATTTGCTGAGATGAATTGATTCACTTTCTTGCATTTTATTTGCAGAGCCACTTTCCAGCTCTGCTCAGCTGGACAAGATCAAGAAAATGGCATCCAAGTAGGAATTTTCTTCCCCAAATCTGTAAGTTGTTTTCAGTATTCCTGTTGTGCAGGCTGCTGTTTTGTTCCAACACAGTATAGGTGAGTTTAAATTAAGAAAGCTGTCACTGAATTTTAAAAGGCAGAATTTGTTATCCTAAATTTTAGTGTTTTCCATTTCTATGCATCAAGGCTGATTCTTCTTTGACTTCATACCAATATAACTGTTGGTTTTATTCAATCCAGGGTTTACCTGCCAGTAATTAGTTTGGTGAGAATCAGCAAAGTTTTTCCCCTACTGCAATGCATATATTCACCTTTCTCATGTACTAACAGCACTGATGCATTTGTCTGAATCTGGATGTATGCAGAGAGATACAGGTGTTGTTTATGGGTGGAAACACCCACAGCTGTTCTTAGCCCAGCCAGGTGTAATTTGCATATACAGCCCACTGGCATGAGTATGTTTTAGGTAGTCTTCTGTGTCTGATACAGAAGGTGTGAATTATTATAGCCACTAGGAACAAGCATTAGTGCTTTATTCAGGTTGGTGCATGACATGCTTTTAGCTGTGGAGATCCCTAGTGTGCTGCACGTGGCTGGCAGTTGTCTATTAGTGTCAGATACTTTCATAAGCAGAGTACAAAATATGTGTTTTATTGAATGTTGCTTCAGCTTTTGCAGTTGTGAACTGAAACCTGGGAACACAAAGGGAGCATGTTGCAATCTGATACACAGCTGATGTCCCAGCATTTGTGCAGACTGTCTGAGGAATGCATCTGAAGGATGCTGTAAGAGTCTGCAGGATTTGAGGTAGAGTTGGCTGCCGCTTGTCCAGCTCAGCGTGCAGGCAAACAAGCTGTTCCACATGTCCATCTCTCTGCAGGAGTGCTGTTAATGCTGTTAGTTTCTGGAGTGCTGCAAAGTTCAGGGTGCCTTTGCAGGTAGGTCTCATTCAACTTTAGGAATCTTTGTCTCTGTAAAATTTAGGACTAGGGCTAAATTTGTTGCCTCCTTAAAATGACGACTTGGAACGCCAGATTTGGCTGTTGAAGCAGAGCAGATTCCAGTGGCTGTCCTAGCTCCATTGCTGTTCACACAGAATGGAATAATCTGCTGTGTTAGTTTGCAATAGGCAACGTGGGAGGAAGGTGACTCCTGCATTTTTAGATTATTTGTTTTATTTTCTTTCGTTGTGGTGATGGTTGCTAGTGTTATGTAAAATATCAGTTAATCAGGCACAACCCACAGGAGCCAGGGCAGTTCAAAGCACAGCTACTTTCAAGAGACTCCCTGATGCCTTAAGGGAGTAAACTTTGGCAGACATTGTAGTTTTACTCTGTCCCTAGTCAAAAAGTTGTGCTGTTTGGCATGCTGATGGGAGTATTATTGAATAAACATAATACAATATTTACACTCTGATTAAAAAAAAGTCAAATTCACTGTTCAGAGAAAAAGGCTTTGATAAAAGGAACTGTTTTTTTTTTCCCTAAGACTTCTTGTTTTGTTATGTTGGGGGGTGTGTGTGTGTTGTTTTTTTTTTAAATACTTCTATTATTACATGGTAATGGTAATATGAACTTGTAAACTATTGGACTCAAAAGGTGAGACTTTCCATATTTCCCTGAGAGCTCTGTAAAATGGAGGCCTTCTAAATATGTTCTCTGAATATGGAAGTTATATGCCAACCCCCTAATTCTAAGTGAACCATAGATATAGACTACTTTCTTCCTCTGTAGTGCCAGTTTTTTTATTAAGCCTCTTCTTAAATAATTTCTCAGTTTGCTCTTCTTGAGCTCTTGTTATGAAGAACTGTGCTTATAAAGCCACCTTAGAACTAAGAGTAAGCATCATAAAGCAAAAAAATGCAAATTTCCATAACTTGCAAGCTAAAAAGTACATCCATGAGAGGTATTTGGGTCTCTGTGAATGTTGGTATGACCTTAGATGAGAATTCATGGACCTATTTACAAGAACAAATTACTTTAATCTTTGCATCATGGGGGTGGAAGTGTCATGTGGTGAGGATTTGAAGAGGTCTTGTATGTCCTGCAGTGGATCTTTGCACTCTAAAGGCTACAAAGCAAAGACTCTTACTTTGTGCAAAAGATGCTGATTTTTGTGCCTGTATTGCTCTCTGAACACCAGACTAAGTAGCGGGATGAGGCATTCAGTGGCAGATACGGCGTAGCTGTGGGTCTCTGGTAGCCGTGGGGTTTGTGCCCGTGGTGGGGACCCAGGGCTGTGATTTGGCGCCTTCCTGGTGCTCCCACCTGCAGGTGGCAGCATCTTCCTGTTTTATGGGATGTGGTGCCCGTGCCCGGCATCCCAGTGTCACTGGGAAACTGAAAATTAAAACCAAGAGCGTCCCACCCCTTTTTTAAGGTCAACGTTCTGCTTTTCTACGAGTACATGTGAGGCAGGGCTTGTTTGACATCTCTGTCAGACTCGCTTGTTCTTTGTCCGTTTGCTTTAAACATCACTTTTCCCTTTGGTTTTGGGTCGGTTTTTCTCCATGTGTTTTAATCCACTCTGTTGTCAGACTTCCAAAGTCTAAGGTCCGTTTGAAGGTAAAAGCAGGGAGTTGGAGAAGGGCTTGCTGAAATGTCGTACTGGCAACTTGGCAAGAAAGAGCAATTAATGGGTATTGAGAAAACTGTGCATTATTTCTACTCCTGTTCAAATACACGTAATGTTGTTGGACCCAAAAAAGCTCCAAAGATAGCTGGAAACAAAACAAGTAATGTTTTGACTTTTAACAATGTCATTCTGATTTCCTTAGGATCTTCATTCTCTGAATTAAGGCTGTTAGAAGACAGACATTGTTATCAACTTGAATAATAAATGTGTTGCATTAATATATGAATATTAATAAGAGCAATTAAATAAAGAGTCTTAAATTTGTTCCTGCAAGATAAAAAACCTAACAGAGCAATAGTAAAAGTGGGATAAATCAGTATAGTGAGAGAATTAGTTCTAGAAAATAGAGAGAGAGGACTGAGGGTTTTTTTTTTAATCTAACTACATTAACTACTAATAAAATTTGGCTGCTTTTTCACTAAAATATCCAATATGTAGCTTGTCTCGAGGGACAGTGTATAACACTTGTGCCATTGGAACACAGTCATAAGGATCATCCTCTAGCAAAGACAGAGGGCAATGGCTGCTGTACCCCATCCCTTGGTGTTTAAATCGAAGTCTGGAAGAGGACTGAGTGTAGGCAGTGGCCAGACACAGAGGGGGTGGAAAGATGCTCACATGACTACTCACAATAAACCAAATCAACCAAGACAGAGATGGAAGCAGGTGTCCAATGTCACTTGTATTGGCTTTCTGTGCCCAGGGTTTCCCTTTCATGGAGGATTTACAGCTACACAATTAGAGCAGCCTTGCAGTGCATGAAGCACCTAGAGAGGTATTCAATCTACTGTGTTTCTCTGCTGGTGGTAGGTAAAGTTACTGTTCCAGAATGACACTGGCAATATTGCTCTGGATAATACTGTAGCTTTATCTGCTGGCTGCTGCCCAGTAACTGCTGCTTATCTCTGCAGCAATCTCACACTGCTTCTTTAGGTTTGCCCATCGCACTGGAAAATGAGACCCATGTGTGTTCTCTATACCTGTATCAGGGATTGTGTCCTACACACTGAATCTTTTTTCTGAAGGAATGTGAATTTTCTCGTGCAAAGAATCTGTAATACTCTACAGCTTTTCCTCTGTTAGGTGAAACTAAGAAATGCCACAATTTTGAATGCTGATTAATCTTCCTTCATAGTAACATGGGAGAACAAAATACATTGTTCATGCTATGAGGAAGCAGCAGTACATTTGTGAAAATGACAGGTTCAGCCAGCAAAATTCAAGTGCCATGCCTTCTAGGAAGCTGAGTGGACAAAACACTGGTTGTGCATAGAAGGCTTTTTTGTCTAATGCAACTCAGTCTAGGCTGTAACAGATTTGGAATTTGGCTTCAGACATGGACTGTAGAATCCTTTGGAGGGTGATTAAAATAGGAACTCACTCATCATCCATGTGTTTAAAGCCTCTTACTCTAATGTCTTCAAACACACTACAAAAATGTTTTGTTGTAGTCTTCATGTTCAATTACCATCATCTGTCCTGTTCCACACCTCTTGTGCATGTAACTTTGATGTGAATTACTGGAATTATCCTGCATGTGTATGCATCCTTGTTAAAATATGTGGGTCAGTGCTGCTGTCTCCTCTGCTAAACAGCACTGATTCTCATCTGTATCAACTGCCCTTTCTATAAATTGAAATAATACCCCTGGCCAGTTTTAATATTATGCCTAGAAAGTACATTACACATGAGGATGTGTCCTGCCACAAAGAATTGTCATGGAAGTTAGCACGATACTACATACAGTTTTTGAGGGCTTACTTAACTCTGTGTTTGCAAAGAATTTTTCTTTTTCTACATAGACTGATTGTTGGTATCTCTTCTAGAACAGAAAAGAAACTAAGAGGTACTCATTTTCTTCTTTGGTGGTGAGGTGATTTTAAAGGTGTTTGACAAGATTAAACTCTCCTGTCATGTTAGTACAGCTGTAGAAAGCTGACTCCTCTAGGCACCTTAATGTCTCCCTATTGAAAATGGAGCTGGAGACCTGGTCTCCCCCTTGCTCTTACAGTAATATTGCAATTGGTGCTTCTGTTTGCCACAAAGATGCCCAATAGCAGGACTCCATGGAGTTAGCTGCAGCTTGTCATGATCTGATTGGGGCTAGAAAGAGCTAACAAACAATACCACTGATCAATTCCTAGTTATCTTTGACAGGATTGTTATTTGTCTTCAAAAACTAGCAAATCTGCTAGGCTTATCTTCAACTTCTCTATCTTGACTCTTCAAAGATTGTAGCACCCTCCAGGAACAGTAAGATGTTTGTCATGCCTTAGGTTTTAGCTCATATTTTTTAGAACAGCACTGCTTTAGTGTATAACTCTAAAACTCCACAGCCTGTCAGCTCCTGTTCTCCCATTCTATTCAGACAAAACAATTTCTCTCTAGGCCTGAAACCCAAGGCCACCTTGTTTTTCACAGTCCCTGAAAATGTAAACAACAGTGAGGTAGGGGGAAAACTCGGGGAATGGGACTCCACTACCTGAAGCTGTAATTGGACAATTAACCTCTGATATGCAAATAGACCAAACTTATCTCTGTCCCAAAAACCTGTGCCTCTTGTCCATCCTGGGTGTGGTCTCTGTGAGACTCCTGCACTGCCCAAGGTGCACCCTGTGAAGGCCTTCCAATGCATACCTACCCTTTATCCTCTAACTCTGTCTAGCCTCTGTTCTAGGTCAGCCTCTCCAGGTATCATGTGCAGATAATTCTTGAAGAATGAATGTTTTTATTAGCTAGTTCATGTCTAGTTCCTGTATATCACACGTAGAATAGAGCAGAAGATGCAACTCTTTGGTGATCAAAACAATAAAGGTTTGGGGAGAATAACACTTCAGTATCTTGCAGTCATCCTCTCCCAGCCCTTTTCAATCCCCATCCCTAATTTTTTATCCACTCAGCATCAGTGTTTTATCACAAGGATATAAAGTAGGAACCAGACTAGACTCCTTGATGGACTCTAGTCCTTTGCTGCCATGTGCCACTCTATCATGTAATCCTACCAATGAAGCTATCAATTCTGTCTTTGCCATCTTGCCAGCTTTGACTTTTCTGCATCTCTTTTAATGTCTAGAATTCACCTAAGCTTCCTCTGCTAATTATGTATAGAAACATCTCTGCACATAAAACCAAAGAATACACAAACCACACATTTTAGTGTGAGAGTGTTCAATTTTGATAAGGTCTGTCTTCTGCAAATTCAAAGAAAAGAGGAAAAGAGCTATTCTTGCTATGATTATTGAGATGTGAGAATGAGCCAGACCCTTAGATAAAGCTGAGACTACCACACTTTTGCTATGTTTTGGTCTCAAAGTTGCTACTACAAAATTGGTGAATAAAATAGAAGCATCACAGGGAAAATCTCACATTATTTGCTACTGTAGTAATTATACTTAATGCTTTTTTTAAAACAGTGTGATACAATATTCAGTAATTTAATTATTGTTATTAAATGTCATGTGAATTAATTCTGAAATATCTTGATAAAATACAGGTGAACATGCAATTCCTTTTACACATACATTTGGGTATATAACATGACAATGTTTCTCTACCCAGCTACAGAACTGGTATAATGAAAGTCCCTTTTGGTCCCTCTCCAGTTTGCTGCAGAGGGCAGAATTTGGATGTGGTGGCTCATTCCTTGTGAATTGTTTTCTTCCAGAACGTCAGTCTTGACTGAAGGGCTTTTCACCAGAAAATCCCAACTCAACAATGATAGCCATGGACCCATGATGGTTCCATCAGTGTTTGACAGGAAGCCATATTTTGTTGATGTGGAAAGATTTGTGTCTTGTACAATTTGGAGTGTAGTTACCATGAAACCCATACTGCAACATTTTGGGATAAGTCCCAAAATTCCACCCTGGGAGTGGAGTTATGTCGGATTTTTTGTCAACAGCTTTTCCTTAGATGACTCTGCTGGATGTGAAGCAGAGCCAAGCTGGTATTTGATTAATTCTGCAGATCCTATTCTACTGTAGATTTTCCCCCTCAGGTGGTATACAGTTAGGTTTATATGCCACATAAGTGTTCATTTGAAAGTGAGTCCAAAATGATAAAACAATTTTTTCTTCGTTTGTTTTCTGGCTTCTCTGATTAGTGAAGTTAACAAGTATCTCTTGGGCTTAGGTCCTTCAGATTTCTGATAGAGATTCAAATATATTTTTCATACAAACCTTGTTCCCCAAGGTTCTCTCATACTTGTGACTTTAGCTGAGGTTTTTCAAAGAACACCCCCCCCCCCCCAAACAACTGACCAAACTAAAAACAACTCCCAGA
This sequence comes from Notiomystis cincta, assembly GCA_013398075.1. Classification (NCBI taxonomy): domain Eukaryota; kingdom Metazoa; phylum Chordata; class Aves; order Passeriformes; family Notiomystidae; genus Notiomystis; species Notiomystis cincta. The sequence continues at coordinate 31,683 of VZRX01017563.1, forward strand.
TTTTTCAACCCCACTGGCCTTTCATGGAAAGCAGGAACTAGGAAGTGTTTCAATAGATAATGGACTATATTACAGGCTGTGATATGTACGTAGTGAATACATACCTTGTTATTTTCCTATGGAGAGCTGTTGTGATTTCAAGAAGTTGATGCTTTATCTAAATGATAGGATCGTACATTCAGGGCTGCATGAGAATATAGTGAACAGTGACAGGTGTCTTTATTTTTTCATTCAGCTGACTTTTCCACCATGATCAAAATTGCAATAAATTGAAATATTGCTGTTAAGTCAGAGCAGAGTCAAAAGAGAGTGTCACTTTGATTATTCAGAGGCTTGCTTTTTTAACAGCATTCTATGATGGTAAAAGGATTGGCAGGATCTAAATATTTAAACAGCATTTCACCAAACAAAAGCAAGGGAAGTTACAGTAATAGTTTCTGCATCTTCCATTGCTATTCTTTTTAGATTGAAAGAGCAGGTCACTTTTTTGTATAATGTAAAAGCAGACACACTCTTTTCTCAATAATAAAATGGGGATAATGCTGCAAAGGACTGTTGTGGTGATTCATCTTTATAAAAAGTTCTACAGAAATGGTAGATGTTATTAGCATCCCATGTGATTACAGTGACAGGATGATATGGTAGTTTGTCTGAATTGGTATTAAGTGGTACTGAAAGTCTCTCAAAAAACTCATTCCTTCTGGTTTTCCAGACATTAGAGATTTAGAACAGTTTGGATAAACATCTGGACTGAACTGAGCTCTGTCTTTTTTAAAGGTTACCTTAAATGACAGATGAAGGAACCTTATATTGTGATAACCTCCTGCCTGAAGGATCTCAAAGTACTACAGGAATCAATATGCAAACTATATATAGATTACAGCAGCTCTGTCAAGGTAGAGCATTGTTTGGCAAATCACACTGAAAGAAAACAAAATGTTATAGAAATCTAGATGGGAAAACACAACGTTAAACTCAAATACTGGAAGCATGTAGTCAGAGAGAAAGTACTCGTAAGCTGGGACCTGGCAGGAAGTTGGGAGTGTAGCTTCTTCTCCCACACAATGTACCATGAGAATTGGGGTCTGAACTCAAAGGCTCAGAAATGCCTTTATGGCTCATGTGAAAAATTGTAGCTCCAGGGACCGGCAATTTGCTGGGATGCAGGTTAAATAATGTTTCATATAGAAGAATTGCAACTGCCTGTTTGTCAGCATAACATCACAAAACCCATGCATTTTAAGCTGTTACATTTTTGACAAAGTGCTGCTTACCAGACTGTGTGGAGCTCTTGCAGCAGCAATGTCTTTGGAGGAGACTCCCTTCTTTAACCTTACTCAGCTTGGCTGAGCTGAGATTGCAGTACCTGGCTGGTATCACTTACATGTAAAGAAGCAAAAATAGATGTTTTACAAATACACTTCATCCATC
>VZRX01017563.1:33158-52563 GCA_013398075.1 Notiomystis cincta
TCAATCAAGCATAGAGAAATGTTGACTAGCTTTTAAGAAGCTGCTTTTATTACTTTTGACCTTGTACATTTGCCTGTTTTTGGCTTTTTATGCTCTATGCATCAGGGAATTGGTGCAGCTCATCTGAACCAGCAAATACTACTTCTCATCCTGCCTTCCTGCTCTCATAAAGATGCTGGTAGGAGCAGTCTTAAGCAAACTATTGAAAATATTGCTTCTAATTTTCTCATCTTGTAGCAAACAATGAAGCTTGAGAAATTATGCTTTCTGCTTTTCAACCATAGAAACCTATTAGTGCTCAACAGTATGGCAGATGACTTGCTGTAAATCTTAACTAAAATAAATGTCTAGAGTTTAATATTTTATAAACACGGGAGCTGCTCAGAGAGATGAATACGATGGAGGTTCTGTGTCTGTTTGCATGATTTCAATCTAGTTACCATAGCCAGGCTGTCACCAGGCTGTATGTTAGTTCTGCCTGTGCATGGGGCACATGACTGACTAGTGAATTGCACTGTGCTGTGCTGAAATTCCTGCAAGTGGCAATTTAGCAATAGCAATTTGGAAGCAGTGAAGTCGTGCTGAATCAGTCAAAATGTTACACTGTTTTGCATTTAATGTGTTTGCTGAGATTAATTATTTAAATGTCCAATGATTCTCTTTCCATCTTCAGAATAATCTGTTTCCAAGTGGTCCTAAATGAGAGTAACACGTTTTCCTCCCTTTACCTTTTAAATATTTCACCAAGTTTTCCTACCACGGTGATAATTAAAGAAATTGATAATGTGTCTTTAGAGGAAGGCCAAAGGGCCCTAAAGAGCAGTTTCTTTTCTTTTCAATCACTCTTCAACATTTGCCAATAAATAAAGAACTGCTTCTTAAAGTCAGGAAAAGGTTTAATCAAAATACAGTCTTTTGTGCAAGTGCCTATCATCTGGCTCAGGATCTTGTTCTTAGCCCTTCTTAAGGCCATGGCCCACTTCCAAAAGGTTGATGTTGTTATTGGTTCCTAAAACTTTATCAATCTAAGATTTTGTTAGGGAGTAGAAAGGCATCATCAGACGAGTGGTTAATGAAATCAGGTAGTTAAAGAAGGCTCAATAGTCAAAATTTGTAAAATGAGTGAATTCAAATACAGAACCAGCTCTAGAACTCCAAAGGCAATTCTTAAACCTGTAGTGCTCAGTGGAGTAAACCTGGGATGATATTCCTATAGCAAGTAACCTAAATCTGCATGCCTGACCCACATTTCTCTGTATGCTTCCTCCAGAGCAGAGATCAGGGATGTTGTGTATGACTTATCTGATAGTTTGAGAAGAAACTTCTGGTGTGACGGAACTTTTTTGTTTCATTGGTGTCAGGGTCAAGCACGAGCCTCAGAGGAGACTGAACAGTGCTTTTGCAGGAGATAACAAATAGAGCCAGGTTGATTTCAAATGACTGAAAAAGAACAATTCTAAGCATGCCTGCTGCTGGTGGTGATGGCTCTGGATCTGATGGTTTGAAGACAACTGGGAGCCTTTGACATGAGAACCGTAATTGATTATGAATCGTCTTACATTAGATGAACAAAAAACAATTTTCAGGCTCACAAGTTAGAGTGTGCTCTAACATAACCTCAAAACAATATTCTGTATGTTAGTTTTCTCTAAGGGTATTACAAAAGGGATAAGCTTCACAGAGCTCTATGCTTGAAGACTGCAACCCTGATCTAAAGAAGTATTTGTATGCAGCCAATCCAAAATGAAGGTAAGCATAGCCTCATAATCCTGTTTGTATAAAGGTAGTACAAACAAGTACATTTGCTAAAAATATCCAATAGTGTGTGTTTCTAGCAAAAATTCCTTTATAGTAATATTTCTTACTGTAGGCTGTAGTCATTGTGTCCCCTTCTTTCACTTCCATATATTGCTTTAACTCAAAGCATGTTTTCTTCTAAAAAATCAAAATTGTGCAGTGCTTTTTTTCCCGTTACACTCTTGGAGAAAACAAAGCTTGGAGAGGCAGAGACTACTTGACCAATTTGTTATGCTTTTTTGTAAAGCTTTGGAACTCAGATAATGTTTGCTGCACCACTGTGTCGCATCCTTGTTCATTGCATTCAGGTGATCCCCATGTACCCAGTCTAATTTCATGTAAGTGTTGACAGGACTCTCCCAATTACGTTTGCATCTGTATGTTGTGAAATTTGGGTGAATAAACTTAGTCAGCTGAGGTGTAAATCTGAATTTGTGTAAATCTGCACATTTGAAGAATTCCACTTGCTGGGCCTCACAACAACTAAAACTGTTGATGTGTTTAGCATATATTTAGAATTAGATATTAAACAGAGTTTTGAAGGAATACAGGTAAAATTTTTTTTTTTTTTTTTTTTTTTTAAAATTTCAATATTCATCTCAGTCAAGTGAGCCTGACTTCCTTTCAGTAACATCCTTAATTTTAAAGAGTTTCCTAAGAACTGGAGGGTCACTCCTGAGCTGGATCGTGCCAGCCCATCACTTGAGTGCTCAATTTCCAGGGTCCAGATGGTAGCAAGCTGCAAATGGATATTCTGCAGCTGAAACATCTATCCCCTTGGCAGACTTGAGAGACACTGGTTCTGGCAGATTTAGACTTGTCTCTGGCTATTTAGCACAGTCGTACAGTTAATGGGCTGTTGGACAATTTTGTCAAACTTGCTCTTTTCTGGTGACTTGTTTATAATTCTGGGAAAGGAGTGCACGGTTAGTCATTTGTGAATAATTGGATATCCTCTTGAGATCTCAAGAAAACCACTTTCATTGTTAAATAGGGTTGATTTGCCTGTTTATTTAGGTAGCCTAGATAGAATCTCCATATCGACCCTTGAATGCTCCATATATTTCTCCAAATTGGATTTTGCCCTTGTGTGTGTGTCGGATTTGTTTTAAGAGGCCAAGGTCTTAATTACTGTTATTATGCCTAGTTTCCCATATGATTACAGTTGATATTAATTAAAATGGTGACTTTGCAAATGTAAAAGGCAGATTTACTTGTTCTAGGGCTTGCAGGTATATTTTTGTGTGCAGCTACAGGTATAAAGTTGTGAAATCTTTGTCATTAGATGCTTTTACTTTTCACTTCTTACCAGTTTACTGATCTGCTAATGGATTTCCTGGACATCAAAGTTCTTGACCAGCCTCAAACCAAAGTAAAACCTAACTTATCCTCCAATTACTACCCTAAATAAAAATCCTTCATGAGAAAACTATTTCCAGTAACTGTCAGGCTTGTGGATGGGAGCAGTGTCAATGTAAAGAGATCTGCTCTAGCTTTTCAGTAAGAAAGACCTCACTTTTTTTCACACTGCAATACTCTGATACAATCAGAGTCATTTGTATGGACTGTTTGAAGTTGTTTTGGACAGTTCTGTCATGAATTAAAGAGTTAAAACCTTCAACTTCCTTCAATTATGCTTGCATTATGATTGCCCAGCTTAATACACAGAAATGTGTACAAATAGCATTGATGACATTTTCAAGACACGTGACCAATGCTCAGTGCAGCAGGATATAACATCAAGGATATGTGATGTCTCTAGATGAGGATGATATGAATGGCTCACTTCTTTTCCTGAGCCTGTGTAATGGGGCTCTGACATACACATAACCTCATGCAAAGAGACACATGTAATGCATTCCACATAGAAAAACATGTGCTTGAGAGACATTGTTCAATGGTTGGAAAAAGACAATTTGTGTTTTCCAGCTGAATTGTTTTAAAATTCTAGATGATCTTGGTATTGGTATTCTATGCAGCACGCTGGTATTTTGCTGTATTTTCCTCTCTCAATATAGTTTAATCTGTATTAAAGCACTGTTCTGTCACAACTTTCATAAATTATTACACAGTGAGCCAATAGAAATTACATAAATACTGCAAATATAATCGTCTGTTCTTAGCAGAGAGTCTTAAAGGACTTTAAAACTAGTTACAACAGCAAGTGGTAATCCTTCTATTAAAACTTTCTTACCACGTTATAAGTTTACTGTTATGCAACATTTTTCACTTTGTCAGCTGAAAACTGTTTTTCTGAAAGTAATCTAGACCTTACTTTGCTGAGATGGAAATAAAGGGAAGTTTGTCTTGACTAAGTGCTCTGTTTTCCTATGACTCTGAGCAAGTAGTAGTTAGAATGAAACATTGGAAACAACAGTAATTTACTAATCAGGAGAAAAATGGTTGTTATTGAAACAAACCCCATGTTTACTGCAAAATTGATTTAAAGCACATTTTAAAATAACAGCTTAAGAAAAATAGGCTCACAGTGGGCTCCAAATTCTAAATGCAACATTTGCATATATATGATTAAGTGCTGCAGAATGGACTTCGCTCATTGAGGTCTCTTAGGGGCAGAGAAGATAGCAGGGAATGTGTTGTTGAATTAAACAGCCTTTGGAAGTCTGAGGAGCACTGAGCTTCTGATCAGGCTTTTCATTGCCCTTGTGGAAAGCACTAAAGCAAATTCAGGGAATAAACCTAAATTCTGTGATACCTTCACCCAAACCCTAGACTGCTTTTACTGAATTTTTAATGACCATGGTACTAAACTGTAATTAGCTTAAATTACCACTTGTGCCCTCACAAAATAAAGATGACAAGGGGAGAATTGTCCAGTGCTTTTCTTGTATCAGAATGGGTTAAACATGGCTGTTAATCAGAAGTAAACTGAGGAACACATTCCACTGTCCAGGAGGATGAATAGCTGAAGAAACGAGATTGAACTGAAAACTAAGCAAAGAGGAATAGTGCAGTGTGCACTCTGCAAAGTTTGCAGGGAAGGGAGCAGGGGCAGCTTGAAACAGCATTGGGGGAGTGGAGCCTAATGCAGTGTGCCATGCTGGGGCCTTGGGGGGGACACAAGGACAGAGCCTGATGATTTCTCAGCATGAGTTACGCTCCCAGAGATGAAAATTGTTGGCAGAACCCGAGCACAAGAGTAACAGAAAGAGGAGATACATTGAGTTAAATGTGTCAGCTGTGAAATAAGTTATTTATATAGGGGTGAGCTTCACCCTGGTAGATCGGGTGGTAGAGAAAAAAGAACTGAAAGATGTTACCAGTAGCCAGTTTTTAAAGAAAATGAATTTCAAGCACTTGTGCGGCAAACAGCAGAATTTATCATGAGCAGTCTTCTCCCTTTTTACATTTGTGTACATACTGCTTTTATAACTCTATGTACTCCATGTGGTAATAAATACTCAGATTGCTTTACAGTGGTTGCAGCCAAGTTGATGCTGGTTATTCCAGATGGAAAGATCATTGCTTCTCAAGGTACTGTAACAAAAGACTTGGCAGTTCATAAGTAGTGTTCCTGCTGGGAGCAGGTGTCTTCAGTTTGACAAGATTGCACTTTATCCACGAGTGCTTGAAATGCACTATAGCTGGTAGCAGGTCAAACAGGTCTGAATTTTTAAAGAGAGTGTTGTAAGACTTCAGTAATGAGCTTGAGGTGGTGAACAATGACATGCAAAGCTAATTACCTGTTTACTAACGTCAGAATAATTCAGCCATTTGTCTTGACTGGAGCCATGCTGAGCCTCAGCTCCTCCTGCCAAGCCCACTTTCCAGCCGTTGAGTGATTGTATGTGAACTATTTTGCTAGAAAGTGCCAAAATAAAAAAAAAAAAAGAGGTAAAAAGGAGTTAATTTAACTGCTACAAGCCTAGATTTTAGTTTACTGACCACATAAGAGATTTAGGGATTAGATTTTCTTATATGCAAGGCATGTCTCTGTGCAAGCAGCGTTTTCAGTGAGGAGCATAAACTGGACACCCAGCAGAAGAGTTAATTATCTGAGTGCTAATGTTCTCAGACAAATATGTAATGCATCATAAGTACTAGCAATGAAGTGCTGGCTGGCAGCGTAAAATCAAATTACCCCTACAAGTTTTATTGTGGAAATATGATTGCTACACTGCAAAGTTACAGACACCCAAGAGCAGGGGTCCTGTGAAGCTGTGCTGAATTGCTAACAGCTTTCAGTTGCAGAAATGATATCTTCGTGGCTGTGGGCTGCAGCACGTGGGGTTAAATCGGTGACTTCAGTTAGTTCTCTGACCTGCTGAACTCAATAGCTACCTCCCTATAAACCAACAAAAAGTCATTCTGAAGAAGTTAAAAGAGAATGTAAAAGGAGGTGGCATTTTTGTCTTCAGTCAGGAAACTCTTTGTCCACACTAGTTTATAGTTCATAAATCAGAACTTGGCTGATTTTGTTGTTCTGGGTATGCTGCCTTTCTTTGATTGTGTCAATGATTTAACCTTCTATAATTGCATATAAAACCTGAAGTAAAATGTATGCATTTCAAGCTGCTAGAATTTAGCCAATAAATAGCTACACACTTTGCTATCTGCTCATTTCCCCACCCAGTGAAACTGGAGGATTTCTTTCTCGTGTGTTCAGTGTTCATTAGGTCAGATGTTAATTTTACTGTGAGTGGGAATGCTCTGTTACAACTGATGAAAGTAAAAGGATGGATTATACTTATGGCTAACAACTGGGTAAAAATTGCCTACTGAAGGCAAGGAAAATGGTTCATAGATGGGAAAATGTGCATTTGTTTGCCTAATGGTGTACTATGGGTGTATGCATGTGACCAAGGGATGTGTTCTGAAAGATTAGTACCTGTCTTAGAAATGACAATCCTTGAATAGTAATAACTAAAAGCACTTGAGGCTCAACAGCAGAACTAGGGTGCTCTGAAGTGTTTTCTAGGAATTCTATTTCCAGCCTTTTGTAAAGACTTCATCCTTTACAAATCAATCTCCTGAATTATTTAGTACCTATTGTATGCAAATAGCTTTTGAATACCAAACAAGGAAGCATTTCTCTTAACTTACACAAATGAGGCAGATAAGGTGTGCAATTTGGAACTAGACTTTCTAACACATGACACTGCCTAAAATTGGATTTAAATAAAAAAAAGAAATTCTGATCTAGTTCAGTTAGTTACTACCTGGCCCTAGAGTTATCTCAGTTTAATGAATATTTTTTTAGTAATGACATTCCTGAGCTGCTTGAAATGTGCTGTAAATACCTAGAAATCTCCAAATCAGAGCGGTCCTTTGCCCAAGACGTATCCAAACATGATCAGAAGCAGACAGTGGAATTTTTCCATCTGTCTCCTCAGAGAAGTTTGCTTTGGTTGTTGTTTGTAGCATGTGTAGAGGGAATGCTGGGCTCTCTGCTGTCTGAATACTAGGGAAGAGTTCCTGATTGGGGTGGGAGAGATGGCTGTGTGAATATTTTCCAATTGGTCTCAGGCATCACCTGCACTGTAAGCTACACCAAAGTGATGATACAGAGGAGGGCAGTAACCTCTCCTAGGAGGCAGCTATATCCAGAAAGAATGTCTGTCTATGGTCTAATTTGTTAGGCAAAATGAGAGTATGAGGGGATAGATAGTGTGTTGGTATTAGGATTAGAGAAACTTGAATTGTGGTTACTACTTGAGGATTTTTGCAATGACCCATTTCAATGTTGGTGGTATTTTTTTTTTTTTCTTTTTGGGTAGGTTTTGTTGAGATGGAAGATGTCATTCTGGTGTTGCAACAGCATTCTATGCTGTGGGTCATAATGAGACAGAGATATTTAACTTTGGTTTCAGTCCTGAGGAAATGTTTCCTGGATTTCAGGTGCCTTCCTGTCATCTTCCTTTCTCTTTTTGCTGGTACTACAGAGTTTCTCATTGAGTGTGCTGAAGTGTTCCCTCTTCAGTGTGGTGGTTCTTCCGAGACCCTTGTTTGTCTCCATACACATTCTCAGGAGATTTGCTTTCCTCCTAGAACAGCAGCTAATTAGGTTAATGGTGTTGCTAAAGAAATGTTTGTGGAATCACAGACTTGGGCCCAAGCAGAGCAACCAGTTTCTGTTACACCCACAAACACATGGGACTTGAACCCAAGGAAATAAGGGAAGGAGAAGCAATACAGGTTTTTCATCCTCTAATTTTCTTTAAATTCCAAGCAAGCTCTCTGCAGCCATCTGAAAACTTGAATTCACTCTTTTAGGTTAAGTTTTGATTATGACTTTGCTACTCAGTCTGGAAATGATGCTTCTACATCCAAGTGGGTTCTGAGAAATGAGACTATTTAGAGCAGCTTTCAGGAAGTGATCACTGTTGCTCTTAGAGATATCACAGGTATTGTGTCTCCAGTTTGAAGAAATTTACTTGTATGTCTTGAGTCTGAAGAATTTTCTTGGAAATGAACCAGCAACAGAATTTCTCGTGAGATTTCTCTTATATCCTGGCAAGCTTCTTTCCTGGAGTGTGTTTACAGGCCCCACAGGAAGAAGCAGCAGGAAAATCTCAGGAAAAATAGACATGTAGACTCTGAAATGAATTCTGGGGAAGACGTGGGTTGAGGTTAGTTTTTTTTAACCCAATTCAGTCATTCATAGACTTATAGTTCTATATAGAAAGGGGCCAAATACAACCTGATTATCTGAAGCTGCAAAGGGTATTCTGTGTGGGTTCAATGACTTCAGATCTCTTTTAGTCTACAGAGTCACAGCTTAGCTGATAAGCTTTTTGCAAATTCTAAATGGTTTGCCTGTACCAGCTGTACTCCTCATCTTGGGCTTTGCAAAGACATTTGAAATTTTCCATGTGCTGCAAATCTGGTAAAAAATAGTTTCTAATGTTTCTGATTTGAGTGGGAGACAGGAACTGAATGATACTCTAAAACACAATACATAATTTTCATCAGTGAAAAGTAGTGAGTCGTTCAGTTCTAGTGGATCGTTAATAAGAGACTTAAGGAAGTAAGGTATATGGATTGCTAGAATGGATGACTAAATAAATATTCATAGCAGTGTAATGTGAAACACATGCATGATTCTGTGCTCACAGACATGCAAAGCACAAATTTCCTTTTGTTCTGTATCAAAATGTTTCAAAGGAAACAAAACTATAGGAAGTGAGCTATACATTTAGTAAAGACAGGACAGTCAGGGAAATGATCTGCAGAAAGGTGGTCTTAAGGTGAATAGCTATTTGAAAAAAAATAGAACTGGGGAGGAGACATAAAAAAATGTAACATCAGTTATGCTATTTTTGCTTTAGTTCCTGTGGTAGATACCCCAAGCACAACAGTACAGAGATGAGATTGAGCAATTAGCATTCAGCCCATTGACAAGGAGCCAAGCACTGGCTGGGATCAGCCCAGCAGAGGCCAATGCCACACTGGTCAGGCAGGGAAAAGCACCCAGGCTGGAAACACCTGTAAATCTAAAAGAAAAGATGGTGTGTGAGAGCACAGAGCAGTTACTGTGATGGTGCTCAGCTCCACTACTGGAATTTATTCACGTGTGGCTCAGCCATACGAGGAAAACACAGAAACTGCAGAGTGACTGCAGGGGTACTGCAGATCCTGTGATCATGTACAGTGCAGGAGCTATGGAAATCCAGCATGGATACTAAATGATGGATGTGGTTTAGTAGCACTTGGGAGCTGCAGAATGTCATGCTGAGAAGCAACAATGTGATTATCTGATGATAATCTCAGCCTATGAAACCAGCTGCTGCAGAACGCCTAGGAAAGGGCTAAGGGAATAAGGGCTTACCTGAAAAGATTGAATCTTGGTGAGGCCAATTCTTGTAAACAATGTAGAGTTGGGAGGGTAAAATATTCACAAAAAGGGCCTCATGGAGTGATGTTCTCATGTCTTGGGAGCATTTACAATACCTTGGCAATGCAGTCCAGAGGTGAGGTGTGTGTTGGATTGTACCACAGGAATGGCTGTTTTTACAGCAAAACAAAAAGCAACCTGAAGAAAGTTTCAGGGCTAAGGTATGTGCTGCTATTAAGCTGTGTATCTTCAGGCAGTAATGCCATGTCTGCTTCACTGTTGTTGAACATCAGGCTCCCAGTTTGCACGGGAAATTATTTCCTGAAATTTCCTCTTAGGTCATCTGCACCAAGGTTCAGGTATGACAAAGAAGAGAAATACTAGATCCTGATACTGATTTGGAATGAATTCAAGTAAAAATTGCATGTCTTTCCATTGTTATACTTTGAGTTTGGGTCAGACCCAAGTGTAAGGAAATTGAGGGCATGAAACAAAACTAGCATGATAATTTGGCTCCCTTCTGTAGGTTGCTACAAGTTGAAGAAAATTCAGTTCAGCTGAAGATGTTTGTAACTTGACCCTGAATGATACCTGCAAAAATTCTCTTTTTTTGTTTTCTCAAGTGAGTGGAAACCAACTCCTTAATTTCAGAATATTTGAAACATGGAATAAAATCATGTTGGTTTTGATGTTGCAGGGGGTTTCACTGGTTTGTGTAGTCCAGTGTTAGATACTCTGTTTATGTGCCCAACATTTACAGGGTGTTTGGTTGGTGGGTATGGAACTGATTTGAGTTTGGTGGAAGAATCTTATCACCATCTCTTGCGTATCAAAGTGAGCACTGTGAGGCAATAGACAAATCATTTTTAGCTGCTCCAGTTTCTTTTTTTTTCCTGGTCTTATTCCTAATGTATATTAAAATTATATCAGATCTGAGGAATGGAAATGGTAGAGTATGATTTGAATGTTAATAGAATTTTAGTTTTCTCTGCACTTTTCTTGCATAAGTGTTCTTTGCAAGGATTGCAAATGAGGGAAGTGTGACCCTGCCATTTGTTGTGCATGTGTATTTTAGGACTTCTAACACATAACAAAACAAAAGAAGGTAGCTTTACTTTAGGTGTGAACATGAAATGTATTTACTAAATATTCTGAAGAGACAAGTTTAAACAGGAGAAAAAGGCGTAAGGACACCAGAGATGTTCTGATCAAGGAAGATAGGCTTAAGCAGAGATTTACCCTTGTACCCAGAGAACAGTGAGAAAGCAGTCTTGATTTTTCTTACCATCACAGTATGTCAAGGGCAGTGAGCACATTTTGCCTCTTGATTTTTACAGGCGTTGCTGACATGAGCAGAATATTATTAGAGAGAACTGGAATATTATTAGCATATATAGATATACTTTTTTCCAAAACCTTATGTTTGATTTCTGTTTGGAAATCCAGTGCAGAATGCTGTGTGTTTATTAGCAGCACAAGCTTATTGAGAGCCACAGTGTAGTGGACAAATCCAGCTTCTCAGCGGTTTTGTACACTAGAGGCAGTGACAATCCTTCACAAGTGAGGAAAGATGATGCAAAGCTGTCAGCTGTACATAAAAATTACCCCCAAATTGCAGACAGCAGATGGTTGTTAATGGCAAGTGTTTTTAACATAGCTTTATTGTCCCATATTGGGACATTAACTTGTCTCTCTGTTTTGTTTTTTTTAAAAAGTCACTTTGTAAAAATGACACCTTGGCATGACTTCTATTTTCCTGTTTTGGTTTCCATGTCATGGTTGCCCAATTTTCTGCAGTCAATGCACTCAACAAGCTATTAGAGTATATTTCTGTGATTAGTAAGAAAAAAACACCTTTTTTTTTAAGGAATACAGTGAGTGATTTTTTTGTTTATTGTACTGATTCTTACTGCAAAATAAAATAAATGTTCTTGTTTCCACGTGCTAAGCTGATATTTACAGGCCTAAATACACAACATCAAACTTGCTTGGACTAGCAAATGTGATAACAGAAGAAATAGAAAGAAAAATGCATATGGAACACCCTTAGCTTTTCTGTTTTCTTAACTGCAGGTTGAAAGCTAGCTTTTGGGTGATTAAACTTTTCATTTGGTTATTAAGTGATAGACATCTTGCTGAACCCAAGCATGCTGCAACAAGCACAAGGAAGAGTGTTTATTTAAAGCAGACACAAAAGATTGCACAAAGACACCCTTAAACAAAACACAAATGTCAGCAAAACTAAACAAAGTAATCATGCACAATTTAAGACTGATAGAGGCAGGCAGTAAATTGGCAACAGTTCCTGAATAATCCTTTAGAAAAGAGTCACCCTGGTGAGTTGGGAAATCTGTTTGTTTGTTGCAGTTTCTTATCTTTTCCCTACAGGAAACGTAGGAAACTTCCACATTAAAAGCCAGTGCGTTCCCCAGGGTTGGCCTGAAATTGGCAGGTTGACACGTGGGCAGCAGTGTCACCCCAGCAGCACAGGGCTCAGGTGTGTGTTCCTGGAGATTTCAGACTAAAGAGGTGCAGCCCGGCTGGAGGGCTGGAGTGGAGCAGTGAGGAGCCCGACTGCCTTTGCCTTCTTCCCGACTGCCTTTGCCTTGTTCCCTGCTGCTTCGTGCTGCCGGTGCCTGAGCTGGCTCAGGCGTTTCAGTGCTGTGTTCCAGGCTGCCCGTCAGGAAGGGCTGCCAGGCCGCGGAGAAGGGGGCGATGGCCGAGACACTCAGCTTGTGCTGGAGCTTTGTGCTACCGTGGTTATGCTACAGAGATCTTTGTTCTGGGCTCTCATGAGCAGAGGAGACTTGCAGGGACTTTGAGGAGTCACTGCAAGAGTGGGAACCAGATCTTAGCCAGGACTCTGCCCTTCCCTTGCTGTACAGTAAAATCATCCAACCTTTCTGTGACTTGGGCTTTGTCCTAGGTGAAGGGGTGATGACATTCATTGAGACCTGTGGATTAGAAACACTATGCAAATATCCAAATTTTTTTTGTGGGGGGGTGGGAGTTGGACCTGGGAAAAGCCACATAGCTGGTGATTACTCTGTAATCAATTCTTCTCTGTTCTGAACAAAACTGTAGTCAGCTTCTTGAATATTATCCAGCTTCCCTCTTCCTGCCAGTCTCAGCGTCTATTCTTCTCTCCAGAGCCCTTGGCACAGCATTTAACCACATCAGAGTTTCACCAGTTGCAACATGCAGCTCCTCTTGAGTTGGAGTGAAAGAGGCTCCAAGGATGTGGCAGGGAGGGAGGGAGTAGCCACTGCAGAGCATGGAACACGAGTAATAAAACAAAACAGCTTTAATTTTTTTTAAAAAATAAATTAAGAAAATGGAGGAAAACAGATGGAAGGAGGTGAAGGAATGTGAGATTGAGAGAGATACTTGTGTCAGTTGTTCCAAGAACTGGTGTAGAACAATTAATGAGCAATAGGAAAGAGGCTTCAAAGACTATTTTTGGTCAAATAGTCTTTGAAGGGTCATCACCGCTCGGGAATCAGAAAATTGATTGGAACATTAAGACCACTGAGAAATCTTCTGGGCTGTCATCACATCAGCCTCTTTTCTAGAAAAACAGCTCATCTTGAGCTCATTCTGCCTGGATGGAAAAAATAAGTCAGATGATTATTAAGACTCTTTCTTGTGTGTTAACCTAAGGCCTATCTTCTTCTGTGTTTTCATTGCCAAATTGCAGTTCCAGAAAGCAGCTGATGCGGAAGAGTAGCAGCTATGTTGCATTGTACTGACACTGAATTTCATAAAGCAGGGTGAAGGCAATAATCGGTGTGTTTTCTTGTTCTGCTCTAGAAATAATTGTACAGCTGTCAAATTCTTAGCCAGGAAAACAGATCCAGGACACTGCAGCAGTGAGCATGTATTGGCCAGTACAACAGCTGTCAAATTCTCAGAAAACAAACCCAGACAGTGCAGCAGCAGATCTCAGTAGACTAAGATAACTCAATTTCCATGTGCACCTTTGTATTTTCTGCTGCCTTCAAAACATCTGCTCCTGTTTCATCGATCAGTAAAAATAGCTGATTAGTGTTTCTCATGTATAGGCACGAAGTTGCTCCATGCAACCTGCTTAACAACAGGAAAGTGTCTGTAATGGCACCAATGACCCATATAATCTAACTTTCAATGGACCATTCTCGTACTCTTTTAATATTGGCATTTTTAATTAAATGTCTTCTTTTTACAAGTCAGTGACTAAATTGCAATTGTGAAGTAGGTACTGTTGTAAGAAGTGTTGAAAACTGATCAAAACAAAAGGTTGGAAATAGTTGCACACACAAATGCTTTGGTTCCAGAGCTTTAAATCAAATTAAATGGAGGATCAAATTTTTCAGTCACTAAACTCAGTGAAAAGCTCTGAGTGACCTGTGCTGCTGTATAGATTTTAGAATCATTAAGAACTCTAATTCCTCTAACATGGTATCTTTGCTTTCATTATGCAGTACCACAGCTAGCAGCCTTTTTCTTGACTTGACCTACAATGACTGGAGTTTTATTTGTTGTTCCTGTAACATTGTTGCTGCATGTTTTGTCTTACTCTTTGGAATACTTAGTTTGAGTATTTGAAAACTATGACTTTGAAGCAGTGAAGTGTTTACTTGCGTTATGACTATGATCCTTATGTACTTTACAAACTTTGTTTTGATATAGATCAGAATAAGGTGAGGTTTCTTTTTACAGCTAAGCTTGAAGGTTCCCCTTGTACGTAGCAATAAAAGTATTCCAGGTTTCATACCACGTGGGATTCTGTGGTTTGTCATGAGTGGCCAACTCTGTTTCATTGAGCTGGTTCCTAAGAAAACTTTGCATTTGACAAAAATTTTACCAAGCGGTTTAAAATGAAAATAGCAACAAACAGTAAATTGTTTTCTAAATAAAGAAGCCTGTGCATCAATGTTCTATAATGCATTTAATTTTTTTGGAGACTAGCAGTGTCAAAGAGCCCTGGTCGTTGACTTGAGGCCTCAGTGTCAGGTGGAGTACAAGCTCAAGTGGGAATGTGACAAGAGGCAGACACAAGCTACAGATGGGGAATGGAAGGACTCGGGAAAACTGTGTCAGGTTATGCAGCAAGCAGGGATAGAAATTTGTCAGCTGTTTAACCATGGTAAAAATTGCACATCTTTCAATGCCAAGGCTATAAGGATGGGAGCTAAAGTTCTTAAATACATAGGTAGTGTAAACCCATTGTGTGTAATATACGGGTATTATGTTTCACATATACTTAAGTCAGGGATTGAAATATGAAGCAGAAACAAAATTCATTACCAGACTAGAAGACAAAAAATATAAAGATGTGAGGTTTCTGCAGATGCTGATTTCCAGTCATTTAGGATGAACTCTGAACCAACTTTTGCTGTACATGGTAAAGTCACAGGGCACGCAATTTAATGAACATCTGGTTAGTGTGCTGTCAGGTCTCTGTAGTACTTAATATAGAGCCTATTCCGAACTGCAAAACAAGGAACACTTGTAGGTGTATGGCAAGCTAGAAGTTTCTGTCAGATGGTGACAAGAATGTGGCTGTTCAGGTCTTGCTGGAGACTTCAGCTAAATTCAGGCCACGGAGTATCTGAAACTATTGGGATCCTGTTATACCAGACCCAGTCAGAGTCTCTGTTTTCTTTTGTGTCTCAATGGATTGAAAAAGATTTTTATCAAAATAAACCTCATTAAACTATCCAACTGCTACTGAGAAATTTAAAAAAGCATAGGAAGCGATGATGCTGTGATCACTATCTTTACTAGGTCTTTTACTGAGTCCACACCTGAAATTCTGAGAGTCAACTAAACTTGCAAATCATTTCGGTGGATTTTAGCTCAGACTCTGCAGAAGGTTTCAAGCTCTGTCTGATTTTATTAGGTTAGTCTTCCTGCCTATGAAATAATTGAAAGAAGTTACTGAGGCTATAAAATACTAACTAATCTAACTTTTTGAACTATGAATATTTTAGCATAACAAATTATGCTTTCCAGTTCAATTTAGAAGAAAGTTGGAAGCAGAACTCAAATTTCAGGTAATAAGCATGCACAAGTTGCATAAAAAGAAATCAGTAATTCTTTCTATACATGGCCTTGAGTTGTTGGCAAATATTTGTTGTGTGCAGTTTAGGTAAAGCATACCAAGGTTTTCTGAAATTCTAAAATGAAATGATAATAAAATTCTAAAAATTTAATTGTCCTATATTAAAATTCTAAACATTCTAAAAATGTGGGCAAAATTAATTACTGCTGCAGTAGGTATCACATGTTGGATCACTTGAGACAAAAGTGATACTGGTTAATGCAGCTCTTTTGTCAACGGAAGAATTGCCCAACTCCTTTGTTGAGTTGTAACACCTGAGTATGCTTGATTCAGCTTAATCATCTCTTTAGACAAATTAAAAGCTTTACAGCTGGTTTATGTAGCTTGGGTTTGTGATGTAAGTTTTGCTGTAATACCCTGTGATGTTACTTAATGCATTAGATGTTTTTTATATGGAAAAATCAGGGCTTAGAAAATAATGCTTAGACCTTTTATAAGATTTTCATTTGAACAAAAGGATAATGTCCTTCCCTGTTCATTCTTAAACATTTTAGGGGGGAGTTTTCCTACCTGGCATTGATTCAACATCTGTGTCATTTATTGAAAAGATGCAAAATCTAGTTAGTGACAATACAACAGTGAGACCAAGAAACCATCAGTTTCATATTTAGTAAGCAATACCTTATTTTAGGGAGAAATATTGTATTAGTTGAATTTGGTTTATATATTTTGTTCCAAGAGTACTTTAAAAGAGCCCAGATGCTTACATAAGAGAATTTTCTGTATGAACCTTAAAAGAGAGTATTTTCTACGTAAAATGCTCTTAAATTTATGGGCAGTATTATGCTCTTGCATAAGGACAAAGTCACTCTGGAAAGGCATTGCTGATGTCATTCTTCTGAAACAGAAAATGCCAGGGTTGCTACTGATACGAACTTGTTGCTTACATGATTGCACAAGCTGCTTGTCAGGAAAAGGGCCTTGCCTCAAAGAACTTGTAGATGGGACAAAGCAAAGGAAAATGTTAGAGCACAAGGGGTTGCAGATAAAACACAAATGTGATCATGGATAAGGAAATGCAGGTCCAGTCTGCTACCTCATTTACAGGGAAGTAGTGTCTTTTGGGTGTTTCAGCATAAATCTGATATTTGGGCACAAGTTTAAATTAATTCTCTAAATAATTTTAGACAAAAACTTCAGTGGAGCAGTTCCTCTAATTTCTAACCTGCCTAAGGGACAGACTGGAGCTAGCTGGGAACTTTCTGCCAAAACAATTTTCCATTAGAAAAGGCAGATTCATTGATACCAAAATATTTTGCAAAAACATCATTTTTTAGTGACTTTCTACAAAGATATGGGATGGGTTCTGACAGGCTTCATGCCTGATTTCATGGCTCCTGGTGAGCTGTGAGTCTGTGGCTCTGGGACAGCCTTGACATGCTGGCTGTGCCTCTGGAGATCCCCGAAGACCTGGCATATACCATGGGTACTTTGAGGGCTTCTGGGCAGCATGCCACACAACTGGAAGGGTAGGAGTCATGATTCCCAAGCTCTGTGAATTCCTGCTCTCTTATGGCTCGCAGGGCTCTGAACCCCTTGTCGGTTCATTTCAGCTGATGGGGCAGGGGGAGCCCAGGAGCACTTGGTGACATTGCTGAGCCAGGAGTCTTGGAGCTGGGGAGCTGTGCTTTCAGGCTGAGCTGTGCTCTGAAATGATGTGAATGAAGTGCTGATTATTTCTAACAAATTGCTTAAAAATGTCTCTTCTGTGGGAAATATCAGTATCTGTATTGCATAGGGGAGTGCACTGCCTGCCTTCCACCTGCTTTGGGGCATTACCCGTGGACAGGTTGGTAACCACCCTGTGACTCCCAGAGCTGAGGTGGTGTCTGGCTGTACTGCAGGTACCTGGGGCAAAAGTTGCTTAGGGCAACTGCAGGCAGTGCCTTGGACTAAAGTTGGTGTATTACATTTTGCTCCACTGACAGTGAAATGGTAATTATACACATAATATTTTGGTTTCACAAGGAAGTCTTATGTGGGAGTGGAGTGCATATATTACCTGTGTGTGTACAAACAAGCAAAAGTTAGGCACGTATTTATCTATATAAATGTCATTTTCGGAGCAATGCAGGGTCTGCAGATCCTTCAGGCAGATGTCAGCATCAGAGGAGTTGTGGTGGTTTCTTTGTTATGTATTGCAAGTGTTCCTGATACACTCCTGTTGTCAAGAGGAGTGGTTATGATGTGGATCCTGATGTGGTCTTTCTAAAAACCTCAGTATGTGCATGAACATAAACAGTTGTGTTGTCTTAGATGCTGTGGAATGCTGTAAAGCCATAGGCTTGGGCTCTCTGAAGGACAGGGGTTAATTTCAGTAGCTGAAGGCCCTTGTGACTCCTGGAGGGCAAAACAAGTATTTGATCTGTGTTGTGAGTCTGTGTGTGTCTCTCTCTGTATGGGTGTATGCTTTAGAATGGCATTCGGTTTTACAATGCAAAATTATAGACACGTGGAAGTGGCCATAGGGGGAGACATCCAAAAATAAATATGCCAGCAAAGTTATCCCATGCTTGCTGACTTCTGGATCATGGTTCATCAGTGAAAGTTAAATTCCTAGATGCCATTTGGTGCCTTTGGCAGTCTCCCTATAGATTTCTATATTCACATTTTGATATTTGCTGAGTGCTCAAGGGTTTGCTTATTTCTCTTGATGTGAAATCACTGAAGTTGGAGATGCAGAGGAAATATAGGGAAAGAGTCAAATGAATGTTGATTGCTTCTGAGAATTAATTCCACACTGCCTTTCTGAAGGTTCAGTGTGTGTTAGATGCAGTGCAGTGGCATGACGGACTGGTAAATAGCACTTACTGAGCCCATCATTCATTGCAGAAGAGGATCTGGACCATGCAAATTGGATGATGCTGTGTTTGAGAACCAGACAGCCCATAATTTTAATCTGTTAAAAAGGATTATGAATGACATCGATGAAATACAGTGTCAGTTCTCTGCAAGATGCCTTTTCTCTGCAGCAGCATCTGGAAGCACAGCCCAGCAGCAGCACTGAACACCCACTCAGAAGCTTTCACCAACTTTGATCTCCTCTCAGGACCAAGCCTAAAACAATGTCTCATTGGAAACCAAAGAGGTAGAACTACTTTGCCACGCAGAGAGTTGAACCTTCCCACACATGTGTTTATTAATGTGAACAAGCTCATGCGGCTGTATTAACATCATAATGTTCAGCAGCCTTTAAGCTGCCAACAAACTTGTTTGAAGACAGTCCAGTGCTCCCTGGACTCACTTGATTTGCTGTTCCTTTTTGTAGCAAAGTCACTGTTATGATGTTAGAAGAAAATTTTCAGTAATTTCTACTTTAATTAATAGATTTTTTCATAATTAACATATGATTTCTTTATAAACCAGGAGGGAGAAAATTCTGTTCAAAGTCACCACTTTCTCCTGACCAAAGTGTTCAGGAGTATGGAAGGATCACTCAATTTTTCCAATATCAGTCTTGATAAAACACTTTAAAGACTGCTTCCAAGCTGTGCAGAGTTAGATTTGCTTCCTTTTGCAAAGAGCCAAAGCTAAGTTATGCATGCATGTGACTAGATTAACCAAAATCTGTCTTGATTGAAATATGAGGAAACACACGAAGCATAAGTATTGAGTACATCTAGCAATGATGCTCCTTTCTCAGTTTCTTGTTATCTGTACCTTTAAAAATATCAGATACTTGTGTTTGAAGTGTCGTGGGATGATCTTGT
>VZRX01017566.1:15853-80780 GCA_013398075.1 Notiomystis cincta
GGAGGCGGCGGGGGAGCAGCCGGTGCTGGCGGTCTGCGAGCTGACGGAGGAGCGGGCGCGGCGCCGCAGGCTGCTGGCCGCCGCCGAGCTGCCGGCGCGGCCGGTGGTGTCCCTCGCCTTCTCCCCCGACAGCCGCTTCCTGGCGGCCGCCACGGCTCCCCCCGAGGGACAGCTCACCTGCTGGCTCTGGGAGAAGCAGCAGCTGGCGGCGGCCGTCCGCGTCCCGGCCGCGCGCGACGGCCCCTTGCAGGTAACGGCTCCCGAGCCGCCCCACAGCGCTGGTCACACTCCCCTTCGGCCGACTCCCTGCCTCGGGAGCGTGCTTCGCTTTCCAAAAAGCGGGATAAAACGATCAGACTTTAGTTCAGTCAGTAGCAGGTGCGAGGTGGGACACACGTTCATCCTTCAGGACATGTGCACAGCGCGTTCTCCCGCGGCCGCACGGCTTTGATCCGCGGCAAGAGCAGGAGAGGGCTCCACACTGGAGATTTCATACAGTTTCCCTGACCTTTCTTGACATCTGCTGCTGGCCTCCCTCAGCAGTAGGACACTAGGCTAAATAAAGTCTTGCATTGACCCCTAATGGACGTTCTCATACCTGTATCCGTTGTATCACAGGAGATTCTCCAATATTACATGAGATTCGTGTTAGGGGGCCAGTGCAAGAGGCCAGGCAGTGTGCAGGGTGTCCCTCGTGTCCCTGCACAAGCACACTCACACCACTACACCGGCTGTGCTCAGGAGCTGTGCCACACCTCATGGCAGCTCTCGGTGCTCCTTTTCCTTCCTGCAGTCTGCCCTGTTCACATCGGAGGGGAGCGGCCAGGAGAGGGCCGATGGCACACAAACGATTTCTGCATCCGGCTTTGGGTGCCCCTTTTGAGAACCTTTCACGTAGAGAGGTCGGATACTTTCAGTACATGTGCTGGTTGAACTCCAGCTGCTGGTTTTTCTGGGGTACAGCTGCAAGCAGAGGTTGGGTGAACTACTGAATTCATGAGCTCAGTTCATAAACAGGGAGGAGTGTAAAGACTCTGGCTATCTAAAGTCCCATTAAGCATAAAAAATTACTTCAAACTACCCCTGCTATTCTTCATGTTGAATATTGAGATGGCTATTCCATTATTTTCACAAATAAACACCTCATCATGTGAATTCATATGTATGCTGTTTGCCTGAAATACAGGAATACAGAACTTATTCCTGGCCTTTTAAGAACAAGTGGTCCCACTTTTCAGGAGGCTTGCTACTGGAAAAACTTTCTAATCAGTAGTAAAGAGGTAATTTGGCTTTACTTTTGTAATTTAATTTTGATAGACACACTTTTGAAAGGGGGAAAACTGCAATATGTGGTTATAATCTTACTGTCTCTGGTATTCCTGTATGTTTCTATGAACCATCTTCTCTTGTTTGTTTTCCTGTGTCTGATATAGAAAATCTTCAGAACAGGGATAATATTTGCTTATTTGTGAACATAGCTGAAAAAAATACTTCCTCTCTTTTTTGTTCCATAGGTGAGCTTTAATCCTCAAGACAATACCCAGCTTTGTATCACTGGAAATGGCTTCTTTAAACTTTTCAAGTACAGTGAAGGATATTTAAAGCAGATGAATTTAGAAAAGAGAGAGCCAGAAAACTACCTGTGCCATGCCTGGCTGTCTGAGGAGGAAGTTATTTGTGGCACTGCCACAGGCAAACTTAACTTGTTTGAAACTGGAGAGCTGCACTGGGAGACCAGTTTGGAGTATAGAAAACCACCCAGGGAACTAAAAGAAGATACAACAGAAGAATATGAGAGGTAAATCTGTTAAACATTATTAGTAATAGTTCCATGCTTTTGCCTACAGATTAGTTACTTCCTTCTTGTCTAATTTATGATATTTATTGCTCCTTAGCATTTTTTGATTTGGGCTTCTTTATTTTTAAGCCTTTATGCATTTCCTAATTGCATTTCTGATGTTTCCAGTGGACTGGCCTTTGAAGATAATGGTTTACAACAGCATTCTTTGCCTCAAATATCTGCAGTGGCAGCATATTCCAAAGGCTTTGCATGTTCACCTAGCCCAGGAGTTGTTCTTCTGTTTGAGAAGAGCATGGAAAAGGAGGTCTATGAGGAGAGTCAAGAAGTCTGGGTAAGGAGGAAAAAAGCTTTTCTAAGCAATTATGCAGCAGAGCCCTGTTTAGAGAACTGTTTGTGCTTCTGATTCAGGTATTAATAATGATTTTTAGCATATGGCTAAATTGTGTTGTAAGCATTAGCTACCTGTCCTGGTGATGTTGAAAGGAGCTGCCAAAGGTCACACTGAAAGTCACTGACTGGTGACCTTTTGCAAGGTCCTTCTGTATGTTCCCTTCCCACATGTAAAATGTGCTTTGAGGCTGCTGAACTTCAGGAAACCTTTAAGAAACTTTTATTTGTGGAAACTTTTGGGACTAAGAGGTAGTTTACATAAGTTTTGAAGAATCTGGCTGCTTGGTTTTTTCCAAGGAGAAGCTTTTCTCCCCTCAGGTATTTATTAGAGCTGTCATGAGACCTGTGTACTCTTACTCTTAAATAATCCTTCTAACTGTTCTATAGCAAACTGTATGCATTGACCTACTGAAATCCCTGGATAAGAACATTTAACTCTAATGAGCTGGTCAGTACTTCATACTCTTGTTCTAAAAGGTCAGCTCTTCCCTATGCATGGGACCCTGTAATAAGACTTACCTACCTTAATGATACATTGCAAAGAACTGGTTTTTTGAAATCACAATTTTTAGGCAGTTCTCATTTTGAATCTTGCTAGGGTTTTTCTTAATATTTTTCTACTACCATTTTATTTCTTGTTTAGTGCAGTACCTCAGATTACTGCTGAAATGTCCTCTGATACTTTATTTCAGCTGTAATGTTATAGATACTGTAAGGTTGTCCTCTTGTCCTCTATGCCCTGCCTTGCAGTACTTATGTGCTATTACATATCCAAGTTATCTTGCTGATATTACTTCTGTGCTTATTAGAGGGAAAGTTTGTGTGTGCATGCCTACTACCAAAACATGGAAAACTGGCACAACCCATGGGATGCCTTTCTTGTGCAGCTTCCTCAGGACCTGTTCAGCACTGAGCCAAAGAAGTCAGTCAGGCAGGACATTACATGTATATGCTTCAGCCCCTCTGAAGAAACGATGGTCGTTAGCACAAATAAAAATCAGCTCTACATGTTCTCCATGTTCTCCACCAAACTTATAAGGGTAAGTGCAGATCAGTCACGTTGCACAGCTTTCATGTCCAGTATTGCAATGATACAGGCTAGTCAGTCTTGTTTTCTATGATGTATTCTCATTAAATCCTTCAAATGAACCCTTAAAGCTCAAGATACGAAGTGCTCAATGTGCTTCTCTGAGAGCAGTATTTCTGCAGCCCCTTGCTCAAGCATCCCTCCATGTGAATACCTGATGCTGTTCAGCAGAGAGATAGAGGACACTTAAGACCATTTAAGGGTGTCTGTTACTGCTGAACGACCTCACTAGGGCTTTAACTGAGGTATCCTCAATGTAACTGTAGTGGTTTGTGCTCCACTGTAATATGCAGAAACTTTAATGCAATGGTAAAGCTGGAACAGCCATAAGAATCTCATTCAACTCTAAAATGATAGTTGTTGAAGTCCTACCTAGAAGTGAAACCTCTTTGTGAAATACAAACATAATGAAAAACCTTCCCTACTCTGAAGGAGTTAAATAATACAAAGGCAAGTGAAAAATATATTATCATGAAATAGACTTATATGGAATTGAGTACCTAACCTGTGTACAGGCATATGGAAAGATCTTTACAGGAAGAGGGATTGTAGTTAGGGGTCCTCTTTCCACATGCAGCCTAAAATTTTATTTGTGCTTCATTCCAGCACATGGTAGCTACATATCCTAGTAATGAAGTTTTCTATCACTCAGCACGTGCCTTTTTTAAAATATCTGCATGACCAGAAGGTATTAACTGAATTCTTGCAGGTCCACTTTTATTTATTTATTTAACTTGCCTTTTTTTGTACACCTACAATTATGTTCTGCTCTCACTGCTCTGCCCTGCATCACTTTTTTTGATTATTAATTATAAACTTAAAACTAACATTGTCAGATTTTTAACATTGTTATGTTCAGACCAGTGCAGTGAAAGGATTAAGTAGTTCTCCCAAATCTATTCTACACCTGTATGCAAAGACCCATGATAGATTTTTTTAATCTTACTGCCTGTAATTAAATATTTGTGATTTCTTAATGTTCTCATTCCTTCTCAGGAGAAGATATCTTATTTTGCATACCTGAATTTCCCCGTGCATTCTAATTCAGTCACTGGTCTGGACATGTGTACTTGGAAACCCATTCTTGCCACGTGTTCCCTGGATAGATCTGTCCGCATCTGGAATTACAAGACAAAGTAAAGAGTTCTTTGTATTTGTTATTACCTCTTGCTCTTCTGTATATTGTATTTAGGAGGCAGCAGCAGCAATCTCATATGAATGAGAGTGTTGTTTGGGTAAAATTCTTGTGTGGTGTGGGATGTAAATGGTATTGCTGACATGATTTGGGGAGTGTGAATATGCAGTGCCTTTAAAACTGATGCCAAAAGAATACAAGGCCTTTTCTATTAAGCTATTTTTGTGTCATTTTTGTCCTGTGTTTTGGAAAAAACTCTTCAGAAAAGTTTCATTCAGCTTTGTCTCAAGATACTGTTGTCCCAACTTCTTCTTCTTAGCCATAGTCCTTAAGCAAAATTACTCCAGCTCTTGAGGTTCCCTGGAGGGAAAAACAAATCTCAAGAGAGTTTGTGTAGGATTGCAATCAGCAATTAATTTACCTTCTTCATTATATTACAGTACACAAGGATTTGCTCTTGCATCTTCCACACCTCTGTGAACCAGAAAGTCAAATTTGCTTTTGTTTCCTGTAATATCTCTGTGATCATTACTTAACTGAATAACAACACACTTCCTCAAGGACAAGGCAGAGTCAGATTTTAGCTGCAGGTGTCCTTGTTGGGCCACATAATGTCCTGTCAAGTGTGCAGTGGGGAGTTTGTACTATTCTGTACTGCTTAGTGGTTTTCTCTTTCAGCACTTTGGAGCTGTGTAAGGAATACCAGGAGGAAGCATACACAGTATCACTTCATCCCACTGGCCTTTTCTGCTTGGTTGGGTTTTCTGACAAACTACGATTTATAAGTCTGCTCTATGAGGACATGAATGTTTTCAGGGAGTTTGCTGTGAAAAAATGTAGAGAGGTAAGGAGTGGTGCAAAAATGAAATTGGGGAGTTTTGGGGAGCAGAGTGGTGAAGAACACAACAGAAAATAGAAACTTCTCCAATACATCCTAGTAGGATATAGGATATCCTATATCAAAGCACAGAGAAAAAGATTCTGACTTTTGGAGAACAGGCCCAGAGGCTGATGTGTAAGTGTGGACCTGGGAAGCAGCAGAAGGGATGATTTGCTCACAAATACTCAAGAACTGAACTTTACAGGGGAAAGCATTGATTAAGAAAGCTATAAGTGGCTAATTATGTCATGGAGTTTTCTTTTCATGCAAAAATTTGGTATTAGAGGATGTAATTGAAATCCAATGCCATGAATGTTTTTATCCATTCCAGCTACAGTAATGGGTGGTTATGTTCTTTTTGCAGTGCTCATTCAGTAATGGAGGCCATCTTTTTGCTGCAGTTAATGGAAATGTGATTCAAATTTATTCCAGCATCACCTTTGAGAATATTACTAATCTGAAAGGACATACTGGGAAGGTTAGTAAACAAATCTTACATAGTACATTAAGTACAACTTATTAACATATTAACTAGTTGATAAGATGCATTTTTTAAGATGTAAAGTACAATTTTGGATCTTGAAATGGCCCCAAAAAGTAAAAACAGAAATAGAAAACTCAGTTTTCATTGGTCAAATGAAGGCAAAATGTTCATACACTAGATATATCTGAAAAGTCTGTCCTTAAATTGGAGGTCAATAATTGGCAGCTGACTGAACAAAATAAAATAATCCAGTAATAAATTATAAAAATAAAATCTACTACTCCATATTGAAATTAACTTCTTTCTGATATTGTGTTCATAAAGGAGTTCTTAATGGGATTGGGGTTTTTTGATGCTAAAATAGAATTGGTTGAGAAACATCTAGAGGTTTTTCAGTAAGACTTCAAAGTATGATTCTGAAGTTGTCACAGATTTATCAGTAAAATGACTCCATGCTCTATGTCTATAACTTACACATCAAGCTCCTAGGTGTGTTTTGCTTTTGCCAGGTACATGCAATTAAATGGAGTGCAGATGACACTAAATTTGTCTCCTGTGACACACATGGTGCTGTGTATGAGTGGAATTTGTTGACAAGTAAAAAGGAGTCAGAGTGTGTGCTCAAGACCTGCATCTACAGCAGCATTTCCCTGACTTATGATGCCAAAATTATCTTTGCTGTTGGATCTGACCAAACTCTCAAAGAAATTTCAGAGTCTTCGGTGAGCTAACAAGCACTCTGGGATTTTGCTAAATTCCCTGGGGAGGGTACTGGTGCTTTGATTTCCTTAGCATCCTTTTACTAAACAGGAATTGGTCTGGTTTTGAGAGCTGTGATATTTACTGACACTTTTGTGTTCTTACGTCCTTTACAATGAAACCTGAGATTTTGTTGTAGTTTTATATTTTTGTAATTTTACTTGGATTTACCTAGAAATCTCTAATCCAGCTAAGAAACAAACTAGGCAATATTGTATCAACTGTTCTGCTGATATACAAGTTATCACATCTACCACTGTAATTACATGCATTTTTCCCAGAAAAGTAGTAAATTGTGTGTGATAACCATTACATCTTTCAGATCACACATCAGCATGACTTGACATTTTAATACTGGTAACTATAATAAATATAGAGATTTTGTATCTAAATATTTCTTTTAAATCTAAAATATTTTTTAAAGATGTGTAAAGCTTCATCCAAATTGCTTTTCAGGCTATACTTCTGTGGGCATATAGATTCTCTTAACTGCATTGTTTGCTGCAGGCAGGGTATAACAATTGCTCATGCAATACATAATCAAATAGTTGCTGTAATATGAGGGTTTGTGTGGTGGTTTTGCTGTTGGTTTATGTTTCAGATCCAGCATGAAGTGCCTGCCTACGACGTTGTTTACACCACTGTCGCTGTCTCTCGTTCCGGGTGCATGATTTTTGTTGGAACATCCCTGGGGACAATTCGAGCTATGAAGTACCCATTAACTCTGAAGAAGGATTTCAATGAGTACCAGGCCCATGCAGGTGCTGTTACAAAGGTAGCACAGAGTTCTTTCTTTTCCCTGTGGTACCAGCTGCACACAGGCTCTTTAGGGCTGATTCTCCTTCCCAATTCATAACATAACATGTTAAAATTAAGGCTGAGTCTGCACGTGGAGAATGAGTATTGCAGCAGTCATAGGAGTCCTGTCTCTAGATATGTCAGGGAATAAGCTGTTGGCTAAAAAGTGGCTTGCACCAAGTTGCAAAACGTGGCATATTGGATGGAGAACTTGGATACAGCTCCTTCTGGAAAGAGGAAGGTAATTTTGTCATAGAATCGTTTCGGTTGGAAAAGAGCTGTAAGGTCATGAAGTCCAACTGTTAACCCAGCACTGTCAAGTCCACAGTAAACCACATCCCCAAGCACCACATCTACACATCTCTTAAATACCTCCAGAGACGGTGACTCCACCACTTTCACTTGTAGATGGGCATCACATTTGCCTATTTCCAGACAGCTGAGACTTCCCTAGTGAGCCAGTACTGCTGCCAAATGACTGAAAGGGCTCAGTGAGCAGTTCTGCCAGCTCTCTCAGTGTGCTTCAGTAGGTCTCCATTCTCCAGGAAACCACATGTTCTGTGTTGTTAAAACTGGTCCTAATTTTGGCATTGTAAGTATCACTGTCAACTACAGCACCTTGACTTACCCTTGCACAGTCCAATATTAGAATACGAACTTCAGTTACTGTAACTCTACTTGCACATCATTTGCAAGCTGTATCAGCTCCCAGGTACTCTATGCCAGATCAGGCAGCCACAGGAAGTCTGGAGGAGGTGACAGCAGTTATTACTAGATAGTTCTTGGTGAGTTTAGTTGTAGTTTCAAAGAAAACATTTAGCCATCTGTCACCCATGCAACTTCTCAAAGAAAAACACTAGAGACCTTCAGAATTGTCATATAAATTGTCTATCTGTGCTTTAATTGTCAAAGAGGTCTTTTCTGTTTCAGAAAAATCTTCCTATGCTTTGAGACCAGAGGCACATCCAGTGTCTACACATATTCTCTCACTTCCCTTTGTTGTTTCAACCAGGGTGGAACAGGAGTAGAGGACATAATCAAAATGTTGGTAGTGGGATGGTGTTATTATTTCCATTGTTGACTTTGTGTGGTAGAAGTGAAGGGAGTATGTGGGAGGGGAGAAGAATGTGGTGTAATAAAATAAAACTCTCCATTCTTCCATGTCTCATCTATTGTTGTTTCTTCCTTCTAAGATGACAGTAACAAATGATGACCAATTTCTACTGACTGCCTCAGAAGATGGCTGTATATTTATTTGGAAAGTGCATGATAAAGAAGGTGGGGGACAGAAAGGGCAACAGGAACTTGCATATGCTGAGGAAGTGTTGATCATGAGATCAGATATAGATGAGAAGGTAGGAGGAGCAACTTGTGAACATAAACCATAGGATTTCTGTGAATGGCACTTGCATGATGCTTGTTACCAGCCAGTCCTATATGGCTTGCATGGCTTTAGGCAAAGTAAGTTGCTGCAGTGGCTTGTCAATATGCAAACAGAATTGTACAAACAGGAGGTGGAGAAAGGTTTAGATTTTTCTCTAATACTTTCCCCAATCTCTTGAAAACACTTTTAATGGAGTAGAGAAGCCAGAAGATGCATTTCTATAAACCATCTTGTAAGACAGCAAAGGAGCCGTACTTCTAGCATTTCTTGGCCTGTCTGAAGATTCTCTGTAAAGACTGTTGTTCATAAATATGTGCATGTAAACAAAACAGCTTTAAGAAGCTGTTGCTAACAGCAAATATTCTCTCTCTTAAAACTGTTTTTTCCATCCATGTCCTAACAGAGTCGGGCAATAGTAGACCTGCAGATTTGTGTGAAAGATCTACAGACGGAAAGTGATTACGAGCTCCGTCTCAAGGACATGTACTGTGAAGGAAAAATAAAAGCCTTGGAAGAGAATTTCACTCGGGAAATAGACTCCCTTAAAACCAAATACCAGGTATGATTCCTGTTGCAGAACCAAACACTAAGAAATCTTTCACTGAAAAGTTGAATTCAAGCTTGCATTACATCTGTAGAAATGCCATACAGCATTCTGCAATCATTCCTTTCCAGTTAAGACGTTCTTGATATTTATAAAGCATGAAACTACCTTTGAGTCAAGTATCTTGCAGGTACATGGGGATGCAAGAGTTTTCCTAGGTAGCCTGTAAGTGTCTTCACATAAAATACAAAAAATACTGCCTGAGACTGAAGATCAGTAGCAGAAATGGGACTGTGCCTTAAAATCTCCTTTGCATATAAGGTTGCAGCTACTGCAGGATCTAACAATTATTCTCCTTAATGCTGCCTCCTTTATGTCCTGCCTGCTTAGATTTTTAAGAACATCTGCTGAGGTTTCTTGTATGTTTTTTTGAAAATAAAAGTAAAATATATTCCCCGGATGTCTTCTGTTCATGTGCTTATTGATTTCTTTTTGATCATGAAGCAGGACTCCCCTGAAAAGCAAAGGCTATGATAATTCTTCCCAGTGTCTTATTTATTTGTGTCTGATAATGCTATTCTGTCCATCCTACTGGTGCACAGACTGGATTTCTGACCTGTAATTTGTTATATTTCTGGACTTCTTTTAGATGTAGAAGGCAAGGGCTCGAGTAGTAATTTCTCTGGCAGCAAAACAACTCGAAGAAAGGGATTATGTATCACGTGATTCAATCCTGTCAACCTCATGTTGTTTTCAAGCTTTTGGGTGAATATTGTCCTGTTCTGGTGATTTGTTACTGCTTATTTTGTCGACTTGTGCATAGTCCCTTCAAGCAGTATTTCTGTTTGACTCCACATAAAGGAGTTCAGTATGAAAGCTTTCCAAGTTACTGATTAATTGCAGTATTTTACAGGCTTGTAATTTTCAAGTGCTCTTTTTATACCTTTCTTGTCTTTTGGCCCTACAAATGTTCTAGTAGGTTTTTTATATTTTTTTTTTGAGAAGGTTTAATTATTCTTTTTAATGTTTTCTTCAAGTATTTTTTCAGACTCTTTGGCTTGTCTCATTGTGAGTTTTTGTCTAAATAACCTGAGCTTTAACCTTTCTATTTTTCCTCTCTTTTGTAGAACCTAACCTTGTACAAGAAAGCCATTTCAATTCTTGTGGATTCCTCTACCTCTGTTTTATCTCTGCTGGGTTTTTCCTGCAGTTCTTCAAGTCTTTTGATAAGTAGTGCTGGGCTATAAAGTTATAATAATCTCAGCTACACTGAAAATTCTTAAGACTTGTTGGTTATAGGCTTGCAAGCAAATGCCTTTGAAGGTGAATACAAGTTCTCTAGGCAGGCAAGTTGTGCCTCCTGTCCAAGTATCAGTACATGTTAAGATTAAACTGAATGACAGCTTTAGACCTGGAGCTAACCTTTCTAGTTGTAGCCATCAGAAAAATGGAATATTTCTGCTTACGTGAGACCCATGCAGTTGTTAGGAAAAGAAAGTGAAAATATTGTAACTATGGTACAATTCCTAGCTTCTCTGGGAAATTTCTCAGCTCTTTTCTTGCTCCAGTTCTTTGTGCTTTTTCAGAAGATTAAGTAATTTGTAGTGGCAGTCTGACATTCCAAGCGAATGGCATTTAAAATCCACTCTTGCTTAGGTTTATGTCATACTATGCAAATGTCAGGATTTTAGGACCTCAAAGCTGCTTCAAGTGAGACAGGAAGCAGCTTGAACTTTAATATCTGGGTAATAATTTATGGAACTGAAATTCTCCTCAAGCAGGCATACATAAAGGAGTGGAGGCTTTTGTAGCTAACAAACTTTTCTTTTTAGATTAGGATCGGTATCATGTATTATATGAACCCTGTTTTCTGCTTTACCCTAGCTTTCCTTAGCTTAACTTATCAGAACAAACTAATATGTGGGAAAACTTGTTTTAGTGACACATGGCATCTCAATTTTGGTGAGAGATTTCAAACATATTTCTGTTGTGTATGTATTCCTCACCGGAGCAAGAGCACAAACAATTTGGACATTGCTTTGTCTAGTTTCCAATTAAAATGTATTTTTTCTTATTTTTTCCCCAGATTTTACAGGAAGAGAAAGAAAAACAGGAGCTACAACACCAAGTTCAGCTGTCTGAGCTGATAGATAAACAGGCCAAGGAGGTGCAACGGCTAGGTTGGACTATAACAAGTGTTTGTTACTAGGAACTGGGGGAAATGCTTTCTTAGTAGCAAATGATTACTGGAGTAATCAGGGAGGGATTACTAGAGTAGAGGTACAAAGAAAAACAAATGTAGGGGTTTGGTGCAGAGCAAATGGTTGTCTAAATTGCACCATACAAGTGCCCATGATGAGAACATGCACATGGGCCCTGTATCTTAGAGGTTTGGTTCTTGAGATCAGTAATTTCTTCATTTATTTTATAGCTCACTGTGCAGTCATTCAATTCAGCAAGGAGGTGCACACAGCCTGGAAGTACCTGGACTCCAGATTTGTAATCAAGATAAAAATACTGCAAATTAGTACCAAAGAGCAAGTCCCCCCATAAATGAGTCCATTGCCTACTCATACTTTGTAGTAGTTGAGCTTATACAGCTCTGCCATGGTTGTCATCCCAAGGAAATGCCTAAATTGGCTGCCAGTTTTTGTAAGTCTAGAGAGTTAAAGCCCCTGTATATCTGATGAAGAAAGTGATGAAATACTTCTACTTGTAATTTATTGCAACCAGCTGCCAAAAAGACAGTAAATAATAAGGCAGTGATAGCTGCAGAAGGATAGGATTCACTCCTCTTTTCTGTTAGTTTTATCCTTTCCATATGTTTCCTGTTAACAGAATCTGACAGTAGTCAGAAACTCTCAATGCAAAATGAGAAATACCAGGAGCTTCAAGTGAAATCCCAGAAGATGGAAGAGGAATACGAGAAACAATTGCACAAACTGGAGGAAAGCAAAAGCAGAGCTGTGGCAGAGCTAAAAGAATTTTATGAGAAAAAACTTAAAGATAAATCTGTTCTGCTGGAAGAGGTTGGAAGCTTGATTTGTTGACCAAGTTTATCTTCAACTGTGATAAAATGTTCCCTAGGACAGGAGAGGTTGGCATCTTCCATCCAAACCCTAATCTGCCTGTAACCATGGGAAAATATTTTGACAGGTGGAATAGTAATAAGGAAGACCCAGCTGAGTTACCAGCTTTTCAGGGTTTCATACCTTGAATAATAACTTGCTAAGATTAATATCCTTGGGCTTTCTCAGCTTCATCTCCATTTCTCCTACATCTCAGAATTCCTGTTTATTAATGTGACTTAGATGATACATTTACAGTAATTGAAGAAAGAAAGATTCAATCATGTTGTTCTAGTGGTAACATTGTGAAAATGGTGAATTACATTCCTGAGTCCTTGAGGTTCTTACCTGCATAATCTGGGGAACAAAGATAAATATCCTGACTACTTCAAAAACTCCTCCTTGAGGTCAGAGACTTGGCTTAACGAAAGGCAGCCAGATAACTGATACTTACATATTTAGAATCAGTAAATCCTATCACCATTACTGTTTGCAGCCCTGTGCTGCAATACCAATTTGAAAAGAATGTATGAAGAGAGGCATAGAGAGGCTGAAGCAAACCTGAGTGCTTATTGGTCCTAATGCATGAGAAACAGCAGTTTTTAAAGATCCTAAGTGATACTGGTTTGTGATTTCTGCAGCCAGAACAAGTTTGCTAATGTTGGTATTTGGGCCAGATTCCTAACTTGAAGCTTTCAAGTCTTAAGAATTATTAAAAAAAAAAAAAAAAAGGAACTGTAATTTGTATGTTATCAGTTTCTAAAGTTACTTTATTCCACTAAAAAGTTGCCTTAGATGATATTGCTGCAATTGAATATTCCATTAAATATAGATTCTCCCAGGAGAAACACAGTTACAAATAACCTTTTATTTCTCTCCATTATTGGTCTCTTACTCTTGCCTTCTCTAATGTTTGTTTTCATTAACTGCAGGCAAAGGAGAATATGAGGAAGCAGATTGAAGCACATGAAGAAATGGAGAAACAAATTTATGAAGATGGAGACATAGAAATCTCAGAAATCAAAGACAAGTATGAGAGACAGATCTTGGAAGAAAAGGAGTCCAACATTCAACTGAAAGGAGAAATAGGAGTCTTGAATAAAAGGGTATCTTTTATTCTGTACTCATATCAGAAGACCTGTAACTGAGGATTGAATGTGATTATGGCATGTCAATTTAGTCCATTAATCTAGTCTGTAAATATGTGGCATTTCACATGAGAACAGTAGCCTATTCTTGGGTTAGTTTGAATGTTTAGAATATTTGGGCAGAAGAAGAAGCTGTCTGCTGATTGCATTGCTGATATGATTAGAGATAGATGATAAAGGAGATGTGTTTTTATTAGTACACTTTCTCTGATCTACATAGTTTTAAACTATAAATAATATTATTCATCTTATGACAGGAAAGAAATGAACCTTTTAATTTTTCTAACATCAAATACTTTGCTTTATTAGTAAAATACTTCCACTGCTTTGTTCAGTGCAATAATCTCTGTGTTTTGTTTGCATCATCATTTTTTATTGGCTTTACTAGAATTTTTAAGAAGGCATAAAATCTTTTACCTCTTTTATTGTCTGGGTATTACATTTGCCTAAGGATGCTACAGGGACATTTTTTCTTTTTTGCTTTCTCCAGTATCTAACTGGAGACAGAGAGGTTCTTTTCTTATCCTCTAATAGTACTGTCTTTAGTTTCTTTGTCTTTTAGACCTCCAGGATTTCTTCATGTGTCCTTAAAGTTTGTCCAGCACCATTCATTGGTTCCAACTTTCTTGGCTTTGCAGATCTTAGTACTGAGGCAGGGATTTTAAGGGTACCCAAGAGCTAAGAACTCGGCACCCTCCCAGTCTTCCATCTTTAGAGATGGATGGCAAATGTTCACCTTATAAGAATATTCCATAGATTGAGTGTTATTTGCAGCTGATGCTTAGGTATAATATCCATACCCTTCTTGCTTCTGGATGCAATGTCCTTCCTTCCTTCTAGTGCAGTAGGTATTCTTGTCAGAATATACAGAAAAAGCAAAAAAGGCATTTAACTGATGCACTGCTCCTTCATCATATTGTAATTTGATATCCTTTATCCCACACTGTCTGCAAGGTATCCTGCACAACAGGATGGCCAGCTTGTGCACAGCTTTTGGGCACTGTTAAGTTCTTATTGTTTGCCTCTCTAGTTGAACAGCCTACAGAAAGAGCTCAAGGACCGCAACAGGGATATGGAGGAAATGAGACTGGAACAGCAGAAGCTGCAAGACATCATTAAATCACTGGAGAAGGAGATCTCACTGCTAAAGACAGAGATTAAAGAGAGAACTGAAACTGTCCTAGAGAAGGTCAGAAACTGAACAATTGGATAAGGTCAAAATCACCTCCCTTAATTAAACAGATAAATTTATTTTAATAGGATTTGTTGTGATAATATCACATGACTGGGAACTCAGTTTCAACTTAAGGAATTTGTGATCTCCAGTTTGGGATTTTGGTTTTTAGTTGGCATTCTAAGCTTTTCTTGGGGAGCTCAAGTTCAGGATGTTGAGTTTCTCATCCCGTTTTGGGATTTGTACATGGCTCTGCATTATTTGCTCCGTCTCCTCCCATCTGATCTGTAGATTTGCAACTGAAGTTCAGTCTTCCACAAGATCTGTGACTGCTGGTTTTGCCTCTTCCATATTTGTGCCTTGTCCTAGAGATCTGTTTGGGAGTTCTGGGTCTGATTCAGATCTCTGTACCCATTTTTTCCAGGAGAAGCATATATATGATCTAAAAATGAAAAACCAGGACCTGCAAAATTTCAAGTTTGTACTGAGTTACAGAATAGAGGAGTATAAGAAGCTAATAGAGTCACGTGAAAATGATATTGAGACAATGAAGAAACAGATCTCTGATGTGAGTAAGACTCTCATTTGGCCTCTGCTACTAAGCCCATTGTCTGAAAACAAAGAGATCCCAACAATTCCATGGAAGATTCCACCCTGGTTGTTCCTTGACTCCTTTCAAGGATACACAACGATACAGATTCAATATCTGTGCAGCTAATAAAAGTATCTGCACACAATAGCAGTTTAATTTTCAGTTACATGCTACCAATGATCACCACAGTTATTTAAGTTCCTGTATGTAATTCTAGATTTAAAAATACACATCTTACCCTTATATAGTTGCCCTCCACGTGCCCTGTAGTGTTTGCAAGATGCTGCTTTTACTGATCTGGCAGAAGAGAGTAAATTTCTTCCCTCAGAAATGTTGCAGATCTATGCAAACATAACTCTGCTTTAGGGGTTAGGTACACGGACAAATTATATTCATCAGTTGATACATGGGAAATTCGAATGTATTCATACTTAGCATGCAGGAAATTCATTGAGGGAACTTATTTATGATAGAAGCTTACTATGATCTCTGCACAGGTGTATCCTTTGCTCAGCCAAGCTAGGACTATGGTGACATAGTTTTTAAATAAAATGCAAACTAATGAAGCATTTGTATGTACTTCAGACTAGCAAGGTGAAATCCCTGTTGTCTTTTCTGGTCACCATCTTGTGCCATAAGTAAATGCTGTAGTACCCTTATTGTTTTTTCCTGTGTGTTCTGCATATGTACTCACAGTTTTCAACACATTTGTTTCTTTTCAGTATTAGGTTCTAGTTATTGTTGCCCTTACTCTTTCCAGCATTCACTGTTCATTTCCATCTCATCCATTTTTATTCAGATGGAACAGCAGTGCTCTAGTTCAGCTCAAGGAAATTAAGGGGCATCCCACAATTTAAATTAATGTGACCCAACAGGGAACTGCACGTTCATTCGTGTGGTTTCTGTATATTCTGACAGAGGGCAGTGTTGTTACAAAATTGATGTTTCTCGTGTTGTCATTTAACCTGAAGGGGGACCTATTCCCTCAAGTCTATATTTCCAGTCTCTGGTTTTCCTGTTGTGTTGTTTTTACACATCTCCTTTTAGCCCTGATTTCTCTTCCTGCTTCCTTTCAGATGGAGGAGGAACTGGAGCAATTCCGCAAGGAGAGCATAGAGCTGAAGCTGAACATCACACAACTGCAACAGAAGCAGAAGGCAACTGCTCGTGAGGTGCACAGAGAGATGGAGAAGGTATGGGGTACCCCCACCCTGCAGGTCCCACAGAATGACACTGGTGGGGACAGAACACTGGTGAAGCATTAATCTGAGCAGTTACTTCAAGGGTGCTGTGTCCAAGGACCAAGAAAGTCTCTGGTCAGTGGGGACAAAGACACAAAAATTCCAACCTTGCAACCAGCTTAGAGCATTCATATTAAGAAAAAAATCCAGCTATTTATGCATCAACACATATTGTCCTGAGTTTAATAGAACAGTGAGGTGAATGCTGAACTACTTGTTCCTGCCCAAGCCTGAAATCTGGGGATGCCTGGCCTAAAGAGGAGCAGCATGTAGGATACCACTTAGGCATAAGTAGGACAGCAGAAAGGATGGTCTCATTAATGGAGGAGACAAGGACCCTTTGTTTGACAACGTATCAGTCATGAGGGAGGAAAAGGGACTGCAGGTGAAGGTGGAGGAGCTTAGCAGGCAGTGCATGAGTGAGGAAGCAGGTAGAGAGGCCTGGCAGAAACCAAGAGAGAATGAGAAGGCAATCTTGATGGGAAATCAGCAAGCTGTGGCTGGTATGGGTTGTCCCTTGCTTCGGTGTCTTTTTCTAAATAAGAAGGTAGGACAGCATTTGGACAATGCTCTCAGGCACATGATGTGGCCCTGGGGATGTCCTGTGCAGGGCTGAGTTGGACTCAAAGATCCTGGTGGGTCTCTTCCAACTCAGCATATTCTGTGATTCTGTGTTTGGGAAAGGACAGTGGGCAATAGCATAACATAATGAGCCAATGGTTTTCAGATGTCATCTCTGGATGATATTATATCCCTGGTATTACCTAATGCAAGTCTCTTGGCTCATCATTACTGCTAAAATCTATCACTGCTATTTAACACATAGTGCTCACACTCCCAGTGAGTTTTTAATTAATTTGTTTTTGATGAAGTGGAAGAAAATATATGAGAGTTTTCACCAGTTCCACTAGACTTTCTAGAAAATTGCACATGGTGGAGTGTTTTGTTGAACCAAATAAGAATGTGACTACATCATTCTTGCAGAAGCAAGATATGGAAACCCTCATCAAACGATTTAAGGCAGATCTTCATCATTGTGTGAGGTACATTCATGATTCCAAAAAAATGAAAGATGTTATCTGTGAACTCCACACCAAGTATCTGCATCAATCAGACCTGGTGAGTCAGGACTTTTGCCTTCCCCTTGCCCGTGACTTTGCCTGGTAGTGTAATTACTGATGCAACATGCTGTGCCCTCTCAGGCGGAGGTTCCAGCAATAAATGAAGATTTGCAGCATCAGTACAAGAAACAGCAAGAGTTTAACGAGAGGAGCTTGGTAGTTTTAAGGAAGAAGGTGGTGAAGGATAAGGAAATGCACCACACTGCTTACATGCGCATCATGCAGGTAATAAACCTTTTCCTTGAGGTATGGAGGGGAACAAAGGAAGTGGCTGTGCAAAAGAGACTTTAGTAACCTTGCTGTTATGGTTTATTAGGACTCCGAAATAATTTTGGTTGGCTTTCTTGCCAGAAATTCCTACATTTTTCAAGTGCTTCCATTAAATTTTTTGAACCAAAACAGCAGGATCTCTGAAGTCAGAAATGGCTGCTGTTTTGTGGATACTTTTGTTTATCTCCCACTCCCTAAAAGGAGATAGGGAACTTCTGCTGTGTGGATGTTTTTAAGGAAATTTTTTGTTTCTAACAGTATTTGTAACTGCCATTATAGTCAATTTGCCCTTGTTTGGGTGTCAAGCTGTATCTGCTATATAGTTATGTTCAGGAAGTAATTTTGGAGGAAAAGAAAAAAATCCCTTTCTTTGCCCACATAGTCCCATGACTACTGGTGTGAATTCAGAAGAACTTTCTGCTTTTCACATCCTGACTTTTCAAGGAAGTTCAGAAATATGTGGGGAATATGTCTATTTTTACTAAGATCTCTTGCTCAGGATCCTTGTTTCTTACAAGCAAAGCAAACTCGTGACTTCTGGGGTCAAAGATCCAATTTGTTTTCATCTGAAGTGGAAGGACCTAGAGCCCCACACCAGACATCCTAGGGGGACAGATTTCTCATCTCTTCTTAACATGATCTCCTTCTGCTCTGTCAGCATTTCCTTTTCCCCTCACTAGCCCTTTCTGCATTGTTACTTTATTATGCTTCCTCAGGATCATTAAATGTCAGTCCCCTCCTAAGTCATCTCTTGTTTGCTACTTATTCATAATTTACTTCTTCAGGGTAGACAGCAGAAATCTTCTTCCCTGCCCCTATTTTAATTTTTTTTTATTCTTTCTGTGAGTTAGATGTTTCCTTTGGCACAAAAGGAGATGGCTTCAGAAAATAACCTGAAGAATTTCCTTGCTGAAATAGGGTGACAGATGGTGCTCATAATGATAATACTTGATGTCTTGGATCAGTAAGCCTAACATGAAATGATGATTAAAACCAAATTAATAAAACATCTAGAAGATGAAGATATCAAAGATTCTAACCAGCCTGGTTTCTTCAAAGGAAAAGCAGTTGTCTGAAGTCCAGTAGATTAATGAGATTTTACAGCCAGCAGGAATTATCATGGTCTTCCAGTCTTTCACAGGGGGCTTTTAAGACTAGTTTAGACAAACTTCTGTGAGGATTTGCTTTGAAAAAGCAAATGACATCTTGACAGTCTTCTAGCTCTGTATTCCTATTATTCCAAAGCTGCGCTTACATTTTCAGAGCTGTGCCTTCCTCTTTGAGAGATTATTCCTAGGTACACTCCACCAGTGACTGCTGCAACAGATGATTAGAACTGTCAAGATAATTTTAATTATTCTTACCAGTTGCAAGTTGCCTGTTATTCAACTATTACTTTTTCCTCCAACCTTCTGTATTTGTAATGGCTTCTCTGGACACATAAAAGCAGAGACACTGAATAACCTTGAAGAAGTGCTGCTTCAACTGGAGCCCACATAGGATGAAATTTTCTACATGTCCTACCTGTCTCTGAGAGTCAGCACTGTAGGGACTTCCTAGGCTGTAGACTGCATCCATATCAGGTGTCATTGTACCTGATGGCCTCATTATCCATGCATTTGATCAGCCTCTTTTCTGAAACAACTGGTTCTTTGCCACAACATCCTGTGACAATGAGTTTTCCCATGAACATTTATTTTACTCCATTCTGTGACATTGCATTGCAGTGTGAGCATTCTGTCAGAATGGAAATACTGAATTAAAGGCTAATTTCTCTGGAGAGAAGGCTTCTTCAGAAAAATATTATCAGTGTCAACCAAAAGCCTTTTAGCACCAAGCAAACCAAACAAGACATTTCTACATAGATTGCCTCGTACAAGATACTCTGTATTATATTTTCCTGATAGACAAAAAGCAACATCTTCATTTGAGAGGAGCAGGCAATCACTTGGACTGAGCCTGAAGGTACTCATGACTGAAGTACACCTAAACAGATATGCTGTGACCCAACCCTGAAAGCTGGTCAAAAGAAAATGACCTTGACTGATTATTGGAAGTTACTCTCTTCATGTGTTCTTTCAGGATCAAGCTCTGGAATAAATGCATAGAGTCAAAGTTCATCTGTATTTAAAGGCTTGAATTAAACAAGTCAGACTCAACAAAGTATTACAGTTCTAGAGCTGCCTGAGCACACAAACTCCTGCTGCATTTAGAGTCCAATATAACCACTGCAAGAGTGACTCTTCTTGCCCAACAAGTTCAGATCTTAATGATCCCACACTCTTCCTCCAGTCAGTGATTTTCATCTGAGGAGAAACTAAAGCACAGCTGCTGTACTTGCCTTAGTGTGAAGTATTGGTATCTTGCCACACACGTGCCCTGAGCTGTTGCTGCCAACCTGAACTCCTTGAGTGCAGCCACATACAGACAGGGGCAGTGAGCTTTGTACTTTGCTACTGACCAGCCTGCAGTTGTGTGGTGCCAAAGCTTTTATAAATATACTCGAAGGAACTGAGTCATATGCTTTGCACAATCTTTTGTGGCAACATAATTATCTGTATCAACCAAGATTATCATTAAAACAAAAGTAAAAAACAAGATTTGAAGACACCATTTTAAAGGAAATATTTCATTAATCCTTGTTCTTATTTCCTGTTGTTTTAGTGGGTTCCCTATTGCTTGAGACTAGTATTGTGAGGTACCCTAAGCATGCCTTTTTGCCATCTATCTTTCTTATATATTGCAACTTATGATGAAGTTCCAGAGGTTGGGATGTGTTCCAAAAGTTCTAAAGAAACACCACAAGTAGCTGAAATAGTTGATATTCTTGGTTCATGTATGATGGCAGCTGTTTAATAT
Organism: Notiomystis cincta; assembly: GCA_013398075.1. Taxonomy (NCBI): domain Eukaryota; kingdom Metazoa; phylum Chordata; class Aves; order Passeriformes; family Notiomystidae; genus Notiomystis; species Notiomystis cincta. The sequence goes on from VZRX01017566.1 coordinate 36,589, forward strand.
TTGCCCTAGTTATTGATGTGGTAAGATATTTCACTGTCCTTGTAAGAGGCAAATATACAATTCCACTTCACTCTCTTGAATACAGAAAAGAAATATTTAGTAAATGGTGCTCCTGTTTCTGAATCAGGAGCAGCAGTTTTATTTTTATCATCCTTCACTTGTATTAGCCCACACTGGTTTTGCTGAAGTCTTTGGACTTATTGCAACAATGGGTAAATTACATTTCACTGGCACTTTCACAGCTCCTTCAGCAAGATGCTTCATGGTAGGCTACTAAAAAATTAGAGGATTGAACTTTTATGGGCTGAAAATTGACTGAAAAAAGAACAAAAGATTAATACATTGCTAACTTTTCCTTTTAACAGTATACCTGTTAGCAGTAGGTATCTCACATGCTTTATATATTCCCTAATAATTTAGAAGGAGTGTGGAAAAGTGATGTCTGTCAGAATTAATGAAGAGGGCTTTGAATATTTGCAAGGAGATAAAGATAATTTAAGTGAACAAACACATAGTGACAAATGAAAATCAAAATAACACACACTGGAGGGAGAGATGGGAATTCTTTGCAATAATTCTGAATTAATTGGATCAATTTAGGAAGGCCCTGAGCTTCCCTTTGGAATTGGCAATGAAGATGAAACCTTGGAGTGCAGCTGCACTCAGAAAAGCAAAACAAATACTGTTTTTTTGAGCTAACATGGTTTGAATACTGTCATGTTCTGTGTCACATCTACCTGAAATGTTGTGTACTCTCCTGATTGCCTGATACCTTTTGCTTATGATACTGATTCTATACTGTCCAGTGTCTTTCCAAAAAAATGAAGATACATATTGCTCAGCCAGAGAGTACCTGTGCTTTTCCTTGTAGAGCATGTTGTTTTTGCAGGAAAATGTGAGTCTGATCAAGGAAATTAATGACTTGCGGGAAGAACTGAGGGTGGCCCACACCCAGGTGCACCATCTCCAGTCAGCACTGAGGTTCAGCAAGAACAAAACAGCAATTCAAGACACAGGTGAATAGTTCTTGTACATTTTCCATATCGTCAGTATTCATTGCAGAAGCCTTTTGTCCTTGGTGAACAATTCTATTACTGTGTTTCATTCCAGCTTGTCTGCCTGGTGGCACCTGTTCCATTTTAATGTTAATTGTAGAAGCTGCTAAATCCTGCAGATTCTTACTATTTAGATCTACTCCTTCAGCCCTGAAAGATGCTTTCCCTTGTTCATGCCAAAGAACTGTATGAGCTGAACTTTTGTTACTGTGCTATGTCCTCTCTATTTTATCTTCTAGCTCCCTCCAGTGAACTTCTGTCCAGCCCAGCTGTCCTGAGGTTGAATCCAGAGATGGAAAGTGAAAAAATCATAGAAATGCAGCAGCTAGAAATTCAATATCTGCGAGACCAAGTCCAGGAGAAGGGGCAAGTCCTGAACTGTCCAGATTCAGCCTCTCTTGGTCAGAAATCTTCCTGAACTGAATCTGGAAAGAAGCCACAACACACAGCAACACTGAGCTGGTTCATGGATGCCTTATGTTATTATATCCTCCTAGCAAGATCAGAAATGCAACAGCATAGATTAGACTTACATGATCCTATATTCTTCCACTAGAACCATTTGTGCAACAATCAGTGCTCTGAACACTTCTACTTTCCTGAAATCTGCCCTTTTCATGAGACTTAGGAGCCAAGGGAAAAAAAATCTGTGTAAGACTAATCTCTGTGCCTTCATGCTAGGGCAGGTACTCATCTTTCTCTTGAACACTAATGTATCCTAATTCAGAAGAGCTGGTCAAACTGTAAGCCTTTTCTGCTAGAATTCTAATTTGGTGTCATTGTGCTGCAAAATTCAACATCAGCCTTTTATTTTCCAGTATTAAAATGCCCATGTCCATACAAAGGACTGCTGCTCCTAAGACAGATGTCACTGCTATTGCAAGCAGGCATCCAGCCACAGATTAACAATTACCTTCTGAGGGCAACCTTTGACTCAAGCACACCCGAGCTAGAGCCCTTGGTAAAGCCTTTGTCTCCTATCTAGAGATGAGTTGCCTCATCTGCTACAACAATTTCAGCAGGACAGAAAAGGCAGCCCGGTTTCAAACTCCCAAAATCTGGAATAAAGTCCAGACCTTATGTCATAACTCCTATAACTTTGATAAATTGATTTTTGTTTGTCTTTTTTCCAACATCCACAATCCCTTTAGTTCAGTTTTTCAGTGAAATTCTCCTAAGAAGTCACTCTGCAAAGTACTCATACACAGAAAAAAGCAGGGAGTGATTTCTTTAATAGTGAGGGAGGGAAAACCCCTAAATTTTTCATCTTTGGTTGTCAGTGACACACTGTCCCACTGAGGTGTATTTCACATATATCAGAACTTTCAGCTACTGTTTGAGCATGGAACTATTGGTATTATAACAGCCAGTATGTTGCTGTTTCATTTCCTATCCTGAATTGTGGAAAAGTGATGAGTGCTTTTCTGTACTCCTAATGATATTATACAGCAGAAGATGGTGTCAGGGCCGGGTAACATCAGCTGCATTACCATCAGGAATGCTAGACTCATTTCCAGGGCAATACCATGGCAAAGTAATGGTTCCATGAGCTCCAATGACTTTGGAGACTTCAGCTGAATGCTTTCTCCAAGAATGTGGAGTTAAGTTTCTTTAGTCTATTTTTTTTTCCATTTTGCATCTTTAACCTGCATGGAGCATAGGTTTCCACAGGAGCAAAAGGAAGAAGTTAATGGTCTGTTAATGGGCTAGCTTAACACCCTTTTTTCCTCCTCCCCTCCCCATATAATCATCTTAATACTTCCTGTACAGAAAGAGGATGTAATTAATGTAATTAGTAAATATTTTAGAAACTAGTTCTCTCTAAAATTTTCAGGGCACACCCATTTTAATTTGCTAGGCCCTCGTGTCTTGTGTGGTATAATTTTCCCCTCTCTCTGTCAGGACAAATTGAGTGCTAGAATCATATAACACACTGCTTTAATAGTTGTGGTTCAGAGAAGTGCAATCAACCTTTCTGGAAAAGAAGAATCTTTGCCTAATATGCATATACAGGTAGTGAATTATTTCTAAATGGTGACTGATATGCTTAAAAATATGCCCCAATTAGCACCTACATTAGCAAATTTTAAAGGCAATAGACAGCCTGTCAGATGCCAAACTAGGCTGAAGAGGATTTAGAACTTGATCTTAGTGGCTAAGGGGCAGCTAGAACATTGCTTGTATAGGGGAGCATTAAACATCAGGCACAGCAGAGTGTTACTACTAAAGTTCACCAGACCTGCTGGAAGCACCTTCTATGCTGGGAAAACCAGACCAAACTCAAACTCCCAGGCATACACTCTATGTTTTAGAATTAAGTTGTAACTGGATTATTGTCTTGTGTGCTAATGGTCTTCTGAATTCTCTCAGAGTGCAAAAACATCTTCTGTTTTCATCCTCTCCTGACCTGCATTGTTCCTTTTGGTACCTCCCTAAAGGAGCTGGTAAGCATCTCATGCTCTGATAAAGCTACAGCCCACTTTTTGAAATGAGTATATGGCTATCTGAATAAGGTTTCCCCTTAGATGACTTCTTTGCTAACTGGGCCAACTAAAAGACCAGTTTTTTCTGGATAGAGTCAAGCTCATTGTTCAGAGGTGTTTGTATAGGAAAACCCATCACATACCATTTGTTTTTTTTATGTGTAGGACAACAACCTCTAGACAGATGATATTTCACAAGTCTCAAAAGATCTATCAGATTTTTCTCAGACAAATTCCTGAACCTGTCACACTACTTGGACTCTATTTGATTAGCATATCCTAAGCTTCCCTTCTCACAGCCTGATAAAAAAGTAGTATGTGACTTAATAACTGAGCCTCCCTTTCCATTAGCCAGGCAAGAGCTGTTGTTCAGTCCTGTTCTCTTCTTCCTGTATTTCCCTGGAGATTTTCCAGCTGCTCAAACTAACGGTAATGATCCCTTCTGCTATCAGGAAGCCCAGCCAGGAAGGAGGGGACATTGATCAGTCTGGGAATCTCATTCCCCTACTGACTTCAACATTCCTCCTACTCCCTTTTTTTACTCTTCAACTCTTAAATGAATCCTTTTCTGTTTCCCTAATTCCCCTCAAAATGGTTACCCTTTTTTTCCCACTGGATTACCAGGAAATCAGCTCTTCTGCAGCATGGTAACTCTGCTGGTGCTGCTGTCTCTCAGGGAGGGGGTTCTGCAGCTGCCTTTTGGTGGGAAGATGGCACCACACTGACATCTTGCCTGATTTGAGTGCCTGCCTGAGCTCCTGCCATAGAAAGATCCAGCCCTGATACGACTGAATGGCTCTAACCTACACAGTAGAGCAGGAGCTACTTTATTTAATACCAAATACTGGCTGAATGTGTCAAATGTCCCCTAGCACTGCCAGCCCGGCAGCTGCTCCCTGCCTGTGGCACCCCTTCACCTCCAGCTGGGAGGAAATGAGCCACCTTCCAGGATCGGTGTGTGGCCAGAGGCCAGATCCTGCCCGAGGAGGGAGGGAAGGAGGGAGGGAGGGGTAGCACCTGCACACCGGCGCGGCCCTGGAGCGTCTCCAAGAGCAGCAGCAGCAGCAGGTTTGCTGAGACGCCACCCAGCTGGGGAATGCACCTGCCCCGGCAGGAGGCGAGGGCTGCAGCCGGACCTCGGTGCTGCGCGCCACCGGGAAGGGGAGCCTCGCCTGGCTCTTGGCAGGCACCTGCAGGAGGAAGGGAAGAGATTTTCGCCGTGGGCTCCCTCGTTAGCTGGATCCAGCGGAAGGGAAAGCAGGAAAACGCTCGGTGCCAGCCTGCAGCAGGGAAGCGCGCTGGGCTGTCGCCCGTGGGCAGCGTCTGCCGCAGGTGAGTGACCCCTCCTCCCTGGGAGCTGCGCGGGAAGGAACTTCAGGAGCTGCGGACAGGTCCGAGGCTGCTTCAGACTCACCTCGAGAGAGACCCTGCTTCTTGCCTCCAATGCATTTCTTCTTTGTGCCATTGTTTCCTCTCAGCACAAACGGCTTAGTTAGTTTCTTGTTCCTTTGGAACTCCCAGGCCGCCCTTGGCAGAGGTGCTTCGGGACAGGCTCTGCGGGGTCAGGATAATGGATGCCTGTTGTGCATACAGAGAGGAAGTGGAACGTGACATTTCACAGTGGAGCGTGCCAAAACTGTCTAGATCTGTGTAAAAGGCACATTCACCCCCTTACAACAAGCCCTCCACCATCCTTAAGCCCAGAACTCCCGGCCTGGCGTAAGGAAGGGACAGTTCACCATCACCCAGGGCTTCCCAAATGGTGTCTCGTGGCTGGAACACTGGTGGGACAGAGGCTCACTTCCAGGAAAGCATTATCCATCTGTCAGGGGAGAGAGGGTGGGCTCTCCCCAGAGGTGCAGATTAAACTGCACAGGTTTGCGTGGATTTTGAGCAGCCCAGGGAAGGAGGAGCATTGGTAACTGGTGGTTGGTGTGGCAGGCAAAGGAGTGTGGATCTCCTGCTAGGATTTTGGGTGAGACAAATAGATGCCACACAAAAACCCCATTATTGCCACTCCTTGCAGGTTTCTCTATCCCCAGTCCTGAGTTCTCAGAGAGGGAACCTTCCCACATGCTCCCAGGGGCACAGACAGGCCTTGACATTCAGAGCTTCTGGTTTTTGCATTGGCAGTAAATCAGGCATAAAACAAGATACATCAGCTTCACTCTCTTTGAGCCTATAGGGGGTTAAAACAGAATCAAATATGCTTACAAAGCATTTCTTTACTGAAAAGATGTGCAACACTGCAACACACTTCCTAGACAATTGGTTGATAACACAAGCTTGTCAGTACTAGAGAGGCTTCTGGGCAATGCCCTAAAAACATTCTTGAATTTGGTCAGCCCTGAACTGGCCAAGCAGTTGCACTAGATGATCATTTTAGGTCCTTTTCTACTGAAATACAATAGAATAGACAGAATACAATAGGCTAGAATAGACAAACCAGAATACAATAGACAGAATAGAATGTACTGTTTCAGTTGGAAGGGACATACAACAATTCAGGGATGACTCTCTTGGTAAAGAAATGCTTCTTAAAGCATTAGAAGTTGAAAAAAATTATGTGAAATTATGGGAAAATGTTTATGTCTATTCTGGACTAAAGATTTTTGTGAGGCTCAGAGTGGTGGCAGGTCCATCCTGACCAGGCCAAGAAGCAAACAAGCTGTGATGGACTGGGAAAGCAGAGGGCTGAGAAGGCTTGGATTTGTTTGAGATTGTGAAGCTCTGTTGGCTCTCATCCACACTGCTCATGTAAATCATTTTATGTATTGTTGTTTTACAGCAAATGTTGTTGGACTCTCCCAGTCTCCAAGATGCTCACGAAGTCCACATAAAAGCTGCATAAAACCCTTCCAAGGCTGGAAGTACAAGGAAGTACTGCAGGAGCCTGCCTCGTCCCCAGGCTTCCCCTCCTGAACCCTGTGGGTAAGCACTGTTTCAAGGGGTACCTTGGGTTTGAGGAGAGGAGGGAAGTGAGGAATATTTCAAGAGCTGAATTGTAGGTGGCTCTGAAATTGAAGTGTTAATTAATATACAGTCCATGGCCTGTCTGTCAGATATCAGTCAGGCACAAAAAGTTTATAAGTAAATAACTATATGCATGTATCATTCCAAGGCATTCAGCCAGTGTACATCTCCCACACCTGCAGCCAGGAGTGGCCAGGAGCACACTGATGATGACCCTCAATTTCCAGTTAAATATTGTCAGAGTAGGGAAAGAAAAAAACAACCAACACAATGAAAAAGGAAAAACATGAATATTTTGTTTTCCTGCATTCCCGGTGCTTTCCTGTTCTTCCTCCACAGCTGCCAGCCAGCAGTGGGGAAGGACAGCATGTCATTTTTTTCCTGAAATGTGTCCTTTGGACTTCAAGCATTGTGTGGCTGGGCTGGACCTCTCCCCCTTTTTCTCTTGCATACAGAGAAGGGAGAAGAGAAGGTGCTGGCTTCAGTAGTGAGTAATGTAGATATTAATGACCTTGTGACCCACACCATCAAATACAGCAATCTGATGGGCCATCTGGTTTGTTATGGTCTGTCCCAGACCAGTGAGACCAGGTAGCCCAAAGAACACCAAGAGAAGGGGCAGCAGCTTTGGATGGCTGTCCTCCCTTATGGCAGAGCAGGCATCTGTATTCTTTCCTTTCTGTCGGTCTGATCTGGGCAAACTGATGTGCTGCACAACGCCAAGAAAGCAGATCAGCAAAGCTGCTGTAAGATCTAGGTTCATCCTTCTCCAAGGAGGGGTGGGTGACAGCCCAGGATAGGGCTGCTTTGGTTTAACACATAAAGACAGTCAGAGTTTTCTGGAGAGGGTGAGAGGCAATGCACCCAGCCTGAGGAATGAGAAGCTGCAGCTAGATTTAAGGAGGAATGTTTTCATGGTGAGGGTGATTTAACTCTGGAATGATCCCTGAGGGGCTGTGGATCCTCCATCCTTGGCATCTAAATGAATGGGGCCCTGACCTGCTCAGTCTGACTTTTAGATGAACTCTGCTTTAAGCAGGTGACTTCACAAGGACCCATCCCACCTTAATTATTCTGTGATTCCAGGAGTGAAAATACTGTTATTAGCGGCACAAACCCTCACAAGAGAAACAAGTGTGGATGGTTTTAGAGCAAAAGATTATATTCCCAGACCATTTTCAAACAGACATAAGGAAACATGAAAGCACACTTCAGTGGAAGCCTTTGCCTCTCTAAATCATTTGTTTAACAGAGGTTAATGTAACACTAGGAAACTCTCCAAATCATTTATTTAATAGAGGTTAATATAACACTGGGAAATACATGCTTGTAGAGGTGATACCTAGTTTTGTTTCTCTACCAGATGTTCCTATGGTTTTATTTTGCTCCCTGTCCTTCTTCTGAGCAAATAAAAAACTAAAATGGTTAAATTTTTAAAAGTAACATGGGAATGCAGCTTGATTTTTGATCACATTTTCCCTCACTGTGGTTTATGCTGTTGTGGTTTTTTTGTTTACTGTTTGACTCACATTTTGCGTGCATAACTTGGGTCAAGCAGCAGAAGGATACAGACTTTGCACTTCTCCAAGCTTTATGTTCTCTTAGTCCAAAATCTCAGTCTAATCTATAAATTTGCTATCTACCTGACTCACCCATTCACTGGTCAGGAGGAGATAAAGCACCTCTGTGCTTGGAGAAGGAAAGACAGGAGGGAGCAATGTTTAGCACCAGGCTGATTTGCATAGGTTGAGGAAACAACTCCTCAATGTCTCCTCTCCCCTCTCTACTTTAACAGTGTCCGAGGACATCCTCACTTTCCTGGGGACTTGTGTCCTGGGCACACGCCGACAGCACAAGGTATCTGCTGTCTCACACGAAATCAAAGTGAGTGCCAGCAGGCACACACCAACCTGCTCAACCACAGCTCTTTTCTCTCTCTAAGTGATGCTTTCTGATTGTTCTGGCTCCAGCCAGGAGCTGTAGGTCTCCCACGGGCTCCCAGCAAGGGTGCCCCCTCTGTAGCCCGTGTTTCTGGGCCAGGGCCATCACTGCCCCCTCTGCAGCCCGTGTTTCTGTGCCATCGCTGCCCCCTCTGTAGCCCGTGTTTCTGTGCCATCGCTGCCCCCTCTGTAGCCCGTGTTTCTGTGCCATGGCCCATCACTGCCCCTCTGTAGCCCGTGTTTCTGTGCCATCGCTGCCCCCTCTGCAGCCCGTGTTTCTGTGCCATCGCTGCCCCCTCTGCAGCCCGTGTTTCTGTGCCATCGCTGCCCAGGCACTGCAAGCGGAGCAGCAGAGCAGGAACAGCCCTGCACGGCACCAGGGCCCGTGGCTCCTGCAGACCCGCCATGGTCACAGACTTCCTGGACACGTGCTGCCCTGGCAGCAGGCCCTGAGCCACGTCCAGAGTGACCTCATGCTCCATCACAGCCGGGGAGTGACTCAGGAGGAGCTTGGCCTGACACTGTCAGGCGGTGTCTGGTTCGGGCACTCCCCACACAATTGTCCTCCCTGTCCCCCCGCCCCGTCTTGGCTGGGCCCTGATGGAGGGGGTTTTGAGGCATTTGCTGGCAGCAAAGGCATTGCCATAAGGAGGTGCAGTCTGTGGAGAGCAGAGACAGGGAGAGTGATGGGAGGAAAGATCCCTGGTGTGTGCAGAGCTGCCATGTGTGGAGGTCATAAATTGTCCCTGCTTGTGTGTAATGAGCCCTGAGCCGCAGCACCGAGCAGAGTGGGGACCAACAGAGTGTGTTTGACGTGGGCTGATGGGCTCTTGAGAGCCAGTTCTAGCAGGCAGGATGGCTGTCTCCCCACCCAGGAAAAGTGACACAGCTCTGACACGAGGGACCTGAGTCAGTTCCTGTCCCTGCCATGGGCTCCTGCAGGACTCAGAACAGTTCGTGTTTGTGCCTGGGGTGGTCAAGGGTGCATTATCCTGTCTAGGAAGTGACCAGAAAGGCTATTCTTGGGTCTCCAGGATTTGCCCTGTGTCTCCCAGGCTCAGCCATAGCTGACATGCTCCCACGCTGTCCTCTCCAGCACCTCTCCTTGGTTTGGGTACTAGCTGTTCTAGAGGGTCTCTGTGGTCCTGTGGGACCATGCCACACATGCCACGGAGAAACATTATGTGAGAGAAATGCAAGTGGTTTCCACTTTTGGTCTAAAACTGTACCCAAAGAAGCACTGAGGGGGGCCAGGATAGTGGGGACACAAGCCTGGGAACCACAGGCTGTGAGCTGACAAGGTGCTGTGCCCAGGAGAGCCCAGCTAAGCACAGCACCTCAGAGTCACCACTGCCCTTCTCCTGCTTCCCTCCAATGGCAAAGTGCTTCACAAACCAGCAGCGAGGAGAGCAAAATCTCAGGGTGCCAGGCCACAGCTGTTTAAGGGCTCTTTCCAGGGAAGTGCTGAGAACACTGGAGATGTAGCTACCATATTTCTGTAGGGAACTTCTGAGGGGAAACCACTGACAGTGCAGGGATAGGGACAGGGCTGAGAACATGCAACTGTGGCAGCTCTCACTCTTCCAGCCACTGGAGTGGAAGAGTTAAACCCTGGTCCTGACCCCCACCTCCCGTTCTGGGCAGCAGAGCCAGTTGGTGACAAGAGGCTGATGCTGATGAGGGAGCATGTGAAGCCGGAGCTGTGAATGGGGCTTTATCCCAGGAGGGACCTGCCTCTGCTCCGTCCCTGCCCTGCTGCCAGCACCAGCTGCAGGCAGAGCCCTGCGGGCAGCAATGTGCCAGCAGCCTCTGAGCAGGGCACACGGCGCTGGGCAGGCAGGAGCCTCGCCCTTGGGGCAGGCCGGGCGTCCCCCACAGCGCGCGGAGGTCTCCCGGGAAGACGTGCGGCTGATCTGTTCTCCAGCACACGGGGCTTCTGTGGGGGAAGCACAGTAAGGTCTGCAGCCAGCCCGGAGCAACCAAGGCCCAGGGTTTGGCACGGGATTATTTGGTACAGGGGAGCAGGGTCTCTGTTTAGTGATATCTTCTCTTCTTGACTCTTTCAGATGAAAGACACAGGAAAGGAAGGAGACAGCCCTGGCTGTTCCCCTATGGTGCTGCTCTGGGAACGCTCCATCATGTTTCACAGCCCTGCCTGGGTGGTGGGCTCAACGCCAGCACATGGACCATAGCTCTCCAGGTGGCACCACTGCAAAAGGAAACTCCATCAGGATCCAAAGAATGAGACAGAGACATCACTGCTGGAGAAATGCAGCTGCCTTCACCACCACTGCTGCGTTGACCCTCCATCTGCTGTAAGGGTGTAAATTCATCTGTGCCCTCGTCACCCAGCTGCCCACCATGCCAGAGCTGGCAGAGCTGAGCGGTCCCCGCACCCCTGCGGATGCAGACCACATCCAGAGGAATATCTTGGAAGAGCATGTGGAGCTCTGGTGGTTCCAGGACCCCAAAAAATCCATCCTGTGCTATGGGATGGCCGTGGTGCTGATCCTGGCCTGCGGGATTGGGGGCATCATCCTGCTGTACAGCACTAGCAGCCGGTCTGGAGAGTGGCGGCTCGCCGTGGGCACCACACTCTGCCTCCTGGCCCTGCTGGTGCTGCTGAAGCAGCTGCTGAGCTCTGCAATCCAGGACATGAACTGCATCCGCAGCCGGGATCAGATCGAGCTCCTGAAGAGCGGAGGCTTCTCGGACTGCCTGGTGCTGCTGCTGAGCGCCCTGGTGCTGCTGGTCTGCGGGGCGGTGCTCACCATCCTCTCCACCACCACGATGCAGCTCAGCCCCACACGGCCGCTGGCCAGCATGTTCACCAGCGGGGTCATCCTCCTGACTGCTGGCAGTGCCATCCTCCTCTGCCTGCTGCTCTACCTGCTGTGCACCTCCTGCCGCCGGGCTGCTCCTCGGAGCCTGGAGACCGGCGAGATCCGCGTCTTCACCATCTCCGGCCGCCTCGCTGGAAACAGGCGGCTGCCTCCCACCTCCAGCATGGCCAACCTGATCTGACGCAGGACACCTCTGCGGGTACAACCTCTCAGTGATGGCCTTCCCCAAGGAGGGGCGAGAGCTGCAGTGTGCCCTGTGTTTCTGTTGGAGATGACTGGCAGTTGCTTTGCCCCAGGCTGGTGGCACAGCAGAGACTCGGGGTGCCTTGATGGGCTCTGACCTGGCTGGCATTTTATCTCCACAAAGCCTCCTGTGGCAGCTGCTGCCTGCCTGGCTGTGACCCATGTTACAGAGTGAAGGTGAGCCTGTCCTGTATCCCTGGGGACCCCAGTACTTGCTTGGTTCCTGCAGTTCCTGGAACTGTGTCATATGTTCTCCCGGCAGGAGAGGCTCTGATTGCAGGTGGTATAAAACCAACCTGTGCTCTGTGCAGAGCCTCCAGGTCCTCAGTGATGTAGAGCCTTCAGCAGCTGGTGAATGGCAGGAGATATTTTGCGTGTCAGCAGGCACGAGGGAGGCTGCTGGGAGGTATGGCTGCAGGGGTTGCTCCCAAGAAATCACAGGTGTCTGTAGGAATGAGTTTGGGATTTGCATGGGCTCGTGTGTGCCAAAGCCGCAGCATGGCTGGACCTCACATGAAATGCTGTTTGTGTTTGCAGTGCCAGGATCTGTTCCAGTGTTACATTTCTGCAGCCCACCATCACCTGAGGTTTATCAAAGGGGTGATTGAGGGGTGTTGGTGTCTCGGCCCTGATGGGTTGTCTGTGCTGGACTGAGTGTTGGGGCTCTGTTATCATGCCAGGGTGCTCCAGCTCCATGAGCCACGAACAGCAAGGTTCTGGGGGATGATGATGGGATGCCCAAATGCTGGGGCTGGGGCTGCTCTCTGCAAAAGCTGTGTGAGAGGGGAGCACTGTGCCCTCCCACAGGAGTTTCCTGGGAAGAGGCACCTCTGCTGCCAAGAGCCTTGCAGCTCATCCCAGTCCCTGCTTGTTTTCATGCTGTTTCTGTTCTCCCAAGTGCTGCAGCTGCTGCAGGGCAGAAAAGTTCTTCTACTGTCACTTCTACTGTCCAGGGCCTTACCTGGATATTTTTTGATGTTTTATCTCTACAAGCTGTCTTATTTTATTACCAATGTGTCTCTCCCAGAAGCAGACTAACAATTCACCCCAGGAACTTTTCCTGTGACTTAAGGCTACTTTACCTGTCAAAATTCTCATTTCCCTCAGAGACCCACTAACTCTTTCATTGCCCTTTCCATAGACATAGACCCCAACCTCCTGCTGAAGATGCTCCTGCACTACCTTCTCTTCCTCTTACTCAGTTGGTCAGAACATGGTGCTAATAACACCAAGGTCATGGGTTTGAACTCCACGTAGGCCATTCCCCTGAGAGTTGGACTCTATGATCCTTCTGGGCCCCTTCCAGCTCAGACTATTCTGTGATTCTTCATCTTCTTATCTGAGCCCATCTTTCCTTCACCTGAGTTGCTCTGCTCCAGATGTTGGTTTTGCTCATTATTTGCCAAGTTTCCTCTGCAACAGAACAAGACAGAGCTATTGTTTTTTGGTGCCTGGTAGCAAATTCATTTGGAAGAGGATGGTAGCTGACTCCCTTGCTAGCAGCACAAATCACTGTCCATTTTACACCTGGAGGCAGTGTCAGAGTTCACTATCAGTGAGTCCCTCCAGCGCTATGCTGGTCAGTGAGGGCTTCACCCCTTCACAGCTCCAGACCAAGCTCCCCAATGCAGTGAGATCTCATGAGACCACATCTGTGTTGCTCTTGCCCTTCTGCTGAGTTTCCTTTGCCTGAAGCCTTGGATTGTTTCCCCCAATGTACAGGTACATCATTTGGGCTTTTCTCTTGGTGTTATTTCTACATTTTCTCCTGCCACTTTCACATCATCTGTAGATTTTATTAAACTGCTGTTTCTTCTTCTCTCTGCATCTCCTCCCTTAATCTGCCCAAGAGCTCAGAAGGTGGTGGTGAGCTCAGATCCTCCTGTGCTTAATCTCTTCAAAGCTGAGGTCCTCTTCCCCTCTGGGCTGTTTGGCCTGAGGTCCACCAGGGACCCCTGTGCCTATGCAGGAGGGGACAGGCCAAAGCTGAGTGGTTCTGCACCATCACCATTGCTGCTGCTCTGCATGTCTGTCAGTGCATCCCAGGCTGCACCCCCTCTGCCAGCACCAGTGCTCCAGCAGTGACTGCCAGCTCCCCCTGCCCACACGTGCTGACAGGCCACAGCTGCCTGCACACCAGCTGTTTTGCACATCTGGGCATTTCTGTGAAGCAGCATCACTGTGCCCAGCTCCAAGCTCCGTGCTGCCTGCCAATGTGAATCCTGTCCCCTCCACAGCCCCTTCAAAGTGTGCCCCAAGTGCCTGTGAATTGTGCCAGAAAAGGGTGATCGACTGTGGGCCATGACAGCAACCCAAGGAGATAATGGCTGAGAACAGGCTGTGCCTGAAGATGGTGGTTGAGTGTCCAGCTGCCCAGAGGGACAGCCTGTGCTGCCCAATCACTGACTCACCTCTGCAGCACAGGTGCTGGTTTGTTTCTTGGTTCCTGTGTTGTGTGTGGAAATACATAATAAAGTGTTAGAGAAGTTGATTGTGTTGAAGGCTGATACTTGAGCACAGGCCTCTCTGCAGAGCAGGAAGTGTCAGGGCTTTTCAGGGCTGGCCTTAGCCCAGGGCAGTAATTACAACAGCCCAGGGTCCCTCGTGTGGCTGTGGTTTTGGATCACCAGCTAGGGTGGCAATGCCACCACAGCCCCAAACTGCACGTACTTCTTCCCTGATACAAAACTCCCACCTCCAGGTGCATGTTAATCCCTCTCTGCTTAAGGACCCAGATATATCCAGATCCCCTTACCACTGCTCTGAGAACCTGAGACCTGGCCATACCCCTGACAGACGCTCACATGGAGCACACAAAGCCTCCTGAATATGTCAGTGCTGGCTGGTTTGTTTACAGAGAAGCTGTTTTACCCTGTGGCAGGGCTGAGCCTCGCAGTGGCAGCTGCTGCCTGACACGAGCCTGGAACCAGTCTGCCTGCATACCTGCTCCTGGTCCTGGCCAGCCTCAGCCAGGCCCTCACGGCAGCTTCCTGGGTGGGCCCCTGGAGAAAGCGCCTCCTTTTGTGCTCTGACCCCTTGTATTCCCAGCTCTGCATGCCAGATGTATTTCCCCCCAAACATGAGTTGCCAGGTTTCTGCCCACTTGCACTGCAGCTGCCTGAGAGGGGGCAGAAAAATGCACACACACACATGCACACATGGAAGAAAACCTGCCATGTCTGCTTGGTTAAAAAACAAATGGGTGGGCCTATCAGTAGGGTCAAAGTAGACAAGCCATCCAACCACTAAGTGCTGAGGGACTGGTCAGTGAGATCCTGGACAAATAAGCCTGGGTGCTTGTATTTTTAACTTCTTTTAAGACATCACCAAGACTAAAAGGAAAAGACTGCATCTAGCATGAATTCATGTGATTGAAAATCATGTTGAAATGCCTAGAAAATACCCTGCATAAGATAACAAATTCTTTTCCCCAGCCCTCAGATTTAAACCTCTTACCCAAAAGATATTAGAAATTTCCAAAAATACAGTATATAGTATATTTTCATGGGTAGCTGATGAGCTCAGAAGGCAAATGATGAGACAGTAACTGAAAAAGTAAAGCTCACTTCAGAAATATGGCATTTAAGAGCAAAAGCTGGCTGAACACTGAAAGAAGCCAGCAGGTTTTCCTCCTGCTCATGGCTTCAAGTGGCACATTTGCTCTCTGGCCTGTATCACCCATCCACTGCCTGACCCATTTGTCCCCTTTGGTTTACATTCTCTGGGGTGTATTATTCACTTTTTTAATACGCTGTACATGTTTTAATGAGTGAGAAATAGAAAGGCAGTTAGCAGTGAAACAGAGATTTGAAGGAGGTGGGGGAATTAGCTGTGTGGCAGAGCTTTGTGAAATGCTGTCCTGTGTTGATATCTCATGCTCTGAGCATGACGAAGAGACTCCCAAGCTATCAGGGATGGTAATGACTGGGCTGTGCCCTGGGAAATCTTCCCAACCGGTTGGTACCAGCCTTATGAATCACTTACTGAAGGTGAATGCCACTGCTGCTCCCTGCTTTTAACTCCAGCTTAACCCATGAAGGCATGACCGACTCCAGCAGAAATAACTTGCAGTTACCTGTGTCTCATGTGCTGTTCATCGTACCACAAAGATGACAGGAATGTAAAAATTATCACATTCATACAACTCCACAGCTAAAGAGACACGTGGGACTCTGTAATGGGTGCTGGGGGAGAGGGTCATCCCACCCCAGTGCTTGTGCCTGGCACTGCAACTGGCACCACAGATGAGTTTGCTCAGCTCTGCAGAGCTGACAGGGGAAAGGTAAGTGTCTCTTGGCTTGTCTTCCTGGAGAGGAAAAAGAGAAAAGAAAGAAGGGCCCTGGTGGGACTCAACACTGGAGAGACATGCACAGGAACCCTGTGATGATGTACCAGGGCTGCCTGCACCACAGCAGGTGAAATATTTGTTTGGGCAAGAGTACTCATTGTGCCACAGATGTGGTCTCTCATCACCACAGTAGGGGGAATGTATTTATGGTCCTTGGAAGCACATGCAAAAAAAGCCACACCCCAGCTATGGGGCTGAGGGTCTCCTCCCAGCACTGCCACTGGGAGAGTACCAACAAACCATTGCAGGCAGAGGCAGGGCTAAATCATGCTTTAATCACACCTCAGAGTGACAATGCATCGAGGGACAGAGCAGGGCTAGGCCTGGCACCATGGGGCAGTGGGGCCAGTGCCCAAGAACCCCGCAGGCAGCACCAGGGCAGGCTCCTCTTCCTCCTGCCCTGGGCTTCCCGGGCACGACAGGCACCACTTCCTTCATCCTCAGCATCTGAGCAAGGCTGGGAAAGCAGCAGCTGGTTTGGTGTCCCTGTGACAGTGCAGCCCACTGGTGTCATGCTGGGACACTCTGGGACTAGCTGCCTTCAGCCTCCATCACCATTCCTAGCCCATCCCTCTCTCCCCTCCTCTCTGCTCCTTTCCTCCTGTCCCAAACATGTGGGGCCCGTAGCCAAGGGCAGGTGGGAAAGGGGTGGAGCTAGGGAGACAGCAAGAGGCCACAGCAGTGGTGGTTCAGTTGTAAGCTTGTAAGCTCAGCTGAAGCGATGCAGCTCCTGCTGCTCTTTTGTTGGCAGCTGCTCACTGGGCTGGATGTAGTTGTCCTCGATGAAGCCATCATCATCCTCAGCTTGCAAGTCAGCGCCATCAGGTATGGAATGGCTCCTGCAGGAGCCCCTGTCCCAGGTGCTGCTGTCCTCCATGGGGCTGCCTCCGATGGAGCTGATTTCGGGCAGCGGCCGGTGGCGGTAGCTGGCGAAGTTCTTGTGGACAAGCTTGCACTTGGCAGCCAGTGCGATCAGGATGGAGATGCCAATCGCTGTCACTAGGAATCCCACCAGGTATGGCCAGCTCCTTCCCCCCTTCCCAGCAGGCAGTACAGTGGCTGTGACACAGGAAAGGCACATGGTCAGCCTGAGGCACACCCAGTCTCCCCATCCTCCAGCCCTGTGCCTGTCTGCAGTGTGCAGCCAGCACTAGATCACTTCATTAGGAGCAATACAAATGCACTTCACTAAGACCCAGCTACCAAGGGAGCATGAACACTGGGGGCACCACTCCCTGACAGCTGGCTGGTAACTGCTGCCCATCACTGTGAAGTCTGTGCTCCGTGTGGCTTTGTGGCACTTGTTAACTTTCCTGTCACAAAACCAGCAAACACATCCAGGTGTTGGCTACCCTCCCACCAAGCCACTGCACCAGCATGGCCCAGCAGCCTGAGCCTCTGGGACTGTGGGGCAGAGCAGGGGGTCTCCACCTGCAGCCCCATCCAGTATGACAGAGGACAGGAAGGTGCTAAACATTATGGACACCTCTGAATCTGAACAACTTACTGTTGTTCTCAGTCACTGCGATCTCCTCTGCCGTGCTGAGCCCACGAGCAAACCGCTGCTTAATCTGGCAGCCCAGGTCCTGAGAATCCAGAGCTGAGATCTCCTGTCCCCTCAGCCCCGGGGGCGACACGCAGGTCACCTGCACAGCTGGGAGAAAAATGAGCTAAGGTGGGATGGGGGCAATGCCCATCTCCTCTCTAGTTTAGAGGAGACGATCCCCACTTGCTCCTGGGTTGATGGAATGCGTTGCAAGGTGCTCCTGGCTCTGCCTTACCAGATTCGCTGGCCATCAGCTTATTGTAGGGAACAACCAAAGGGAAAATTCCCTGACCAAGGAATTGTGTGTGACTCTGATTAGCAGGTTCCTTTTAACTGGATATGGGCAAATTCATGAATACTCATAGAAATCCCCCTGCTCTTACTCGGAGCCGAGCTCAGATGGTTGGAGCCTGACCTGGCTCCAGAGAAGGAGCTGCCCAGCCCTCAGCAATGAAAATGTGGTCACTCCACAAAGACACATAAAGATGCATTTAAAGGCCAAAGAATACATGCAGCCCATTTCCCAGAAGAGTGGCCAAATTATCCTGCTGACGTTCTTAGAAATCCTTGGTATCCTGCGTAACTGCACGCAAGGAACTGACACACCACCTTTTGGTCTGCTGTCCCTCAACAGGGTAGGACAGAGAGCCATCTCAGACCTTGCCCAGGGGTCGGAGCAGACAGATCAAGCAAGACTCCTGTGCTCAGGGCTCCTCCTGCCCGACACGTGCCCTGCCACCCGTGCCCTCCGCTCACCTCGCCTGCGCTGCAGCCACCGCTGCAGGGGGAGCGCGCGGCAGTCGCAGGCCCAGGGGTTCCCTTCCAGACGGACCTGCAGGACTGTCTCCATCAGCTGCAGGCTCCAAGTGTCCACAGAGACCAGCGCGTTGTGCTGCAGGTCCAGGTGGAAAAGAGCCTTCAGCGGCAGAAGGAAAGGGACATCAAGGTCTTGCAAGCTGTTGTTTCTTAGAAGCAGCGTGTGCAACTTTCCCAGGCCCTTGAAAGTGTCCATGTGGATGTAGGTGATACCGCAGCTGCTCAGGTCCAGCAGACGCAGTGCCCCAAGGTTGGAGAAGACTGCTGGGCTCAGCGTGAGCTTGGCATTGCTGGAGAGGTTGAGAGAGTGCAAGGAAGGGAAATGCTTCAAGAGAGTTCTGTGATGGGGTATGACCAAGGAGTTGAAGGAGAGGTCCAAACTGGTGATGTTTCTTGGAAGGGAACTTGGAGCATGCTGAAGGCTCTTCCCACTGCAGTCGGCCCGTCCCTGGGAAAAGAGCTACTGTCTGAGATGGGCTATTCATGATGGGGAGAGAGTCTCCTCAAGGGTTCAAATGTCTTAATTACCCTTGCAGAGTTTAAAAAAAGCAAACACACACACACAAGTTTGAAAAACACATGAGCTGCCAGACTGGTGTGAGCCTGGATAAATGGAGAAAGATGAACTAGACCAGGACTGAGAGCAGCTGGCTAAAACAGAGGAGCATGCAGGGCTGGGGGAAAAACCCAAACGCATGAGGTGGGTGTGAAGGCAGCAGGTTGTCACCCCCCTGTCCTTCCTAACAGGGCAGTGGTCATACAGGGTCAGTTTGCAGAGGGTCTTCCATTTCCTCCCCTGGATCCCCACCTCCAGCCCCCTGGGAGCTCTTGTGTGACACAGGGGCATCCTCCCAGCTGGAGCAGGGAAGCAGGTGAGTCCTGCCTGTTGCAAGGGCAGGCAGGAAGCTGACCAGGCTGCAGAGCTATAGGCACCTGTGCCAGGCCCCCATGTCAGGAGCAGCTCCCTGGGGCCTGTGCAGGACAGTGCACCAATGGTTCCATCTATCCCACGTTCCTGAGGATACACAGTGAGTAGCTGTGGCTTACTGCTGCTTGGCAGTGTCAGTATTAGGAAACAAAACAGACCAAGGACCATTCACTGTCCCAAAACACCAGTGGAGCAAGATGCAAGGATCAGACAACCTAATGGATGGATTTTTTTTTTTACCAGTAAAACAGGGTGCCCCAACTCAGACAGTTTTGGGGAGCAGTCCCCAGCATGGATTACTCCTTCCTGGGCTTTTAGTGGGAGGGGGTCAAACATCCAAACTGAAACTGCCAGAGAGCAAGTCAGCAATTTAAGTTTGATTGGGCAGGCACAAGCTCCTGCTCAGTGCCATGTTTGGACCTTGCAAGCAGAGATGCAGAGGTGCTGTAACTTTACTGTGGTCCATAGTCCTGGGTTTCTGTGTCTGGCTACATTCCAGCTAGCTGGGCTTTCTATTTCTTTCACCTCTCCTTTCATCGTCCTGTCCACCTAAATCTCCCATCAGACCCTGCTGTTCCTGCTTGGTAGAGGAACAGCTAGGCCCTTAAAAACTTAGGATACCAAGGAATGGGTTATAACGGGGCCAAGCCACAGGGGCACCACATGGGTCCTGTCTCCAGCTCAAACACAGCTGGGCTCAGAGAGGCTTTGGAAAACAGTGCAAACCTTTGGGTGGAATAACTGAGAGCTCAGTTGAAAGGTCAGTGGACCATGACAGCCACTTTCCTTCACTCTCTCAGCTCCTGCCCAATGCAGCCAAACTGCTGCAGCACTTGTCCCAGTGGGTTAGTTGTGTTTCCTGCTCCTTGCCGGGTGCTCAGGGATCCTGGCCCCATGCTTGCCATCACCCTGGCTCCAGTCACTGCACCACGATGCACTGGGGAAGGGAGTGAGGGGTTGGGACCTCCTCAGGAATGTGTCTCATGGCTGCTTGCCATGCATCCCTTATGGGCAGCTGTGATACAGCTGCAGCCAAGAGACCCCCACAGTCAAAAATGCCATGGATCAGGCAATGCTTTGCCAGGCCACGCTGGACAACAGGCTGGACAACATGACTTGTTCAGCCCAAGGCTGGGAGCAGGGATGCCGCAGGGCTGGGAGCAGGACAGCCAGCCTCTGGGCACGGGTGAGCCACCCCTGTGGCAGGGGGCCACCAGCACAGCACATCTCCCACTTAACTCCACTGGCTCCGGGGTTTTCATCACTCATCTCTTGAGCTGTGCAGAGCAGGAGCTGCCTGCCAGGCCCTGCTGCCCCCTGGGCACCCCAGCTGTGCTGGCAGGACGAGGAGCGGGGGCCCTGCCCATCCCCGGCTGCTGCCCGCGCCGCAGCCCCCACGGCCCCCCTACCTGGTGGTCAAGGCTGCAGGGATGTCCCATCGCCACTGACCAGACGCAGAGGAGGCTGCAGACCCAGCAGAGCAGGCAGGTAGGAGCCATTTGGCTCCAGGAAACTTCCGGCCAGAAAAACCAGTCTCGGGGAAAGCTGGGAAGCCGGCAGAGCCGGCCGTGCCGGGCGAGGTGTGGCCGCGGCCGCACGGCTCAGGGTCTCCACCGAGTGCCCACACCGGCCCCGCCGACAGCAGCGCCCGGGATCCAGCCTGGCTCCTCCCGAGCTGGTGAAAGGTGGCGGTGCCAGTTACACATTAACAGCCGCGCCCCGTCCCACCCGTGTGGCTGCCCGTGACCAGAGGACCGCCGGCACTGCCTGCTGCACTGAGGGCTGCCGTGGGGGCAGCCGGAGCGGCAGCAGGACACCGGGAGGTGCCGGGGGGCCTCCAGCGGGAGGAGAGGGCACTTCTGTGGCATCTGCCCTGAGAGGCCGCGCTGGAACAGAGCAGCCTGGGACTGGTCCAGGTGTTGGTCCACGCACCTGGGACAGGGGCACTCAGTCCCGGCTGGGGAAGCTGGGGCTGAGGCAACAGGAAAGTGTCCTACAGGAAAATATAAGTCTTGCTGAGATTCCGACAGAAAGGTGTTTAAAACATGCAGCAAACTGGCAGGTCTTTGGGCTCAGCAGCAGCAGCAGCTCAGTGAGCAGCACCTGTCCATGAGGGTCCCAGAGGATGGGAGTGCCCCACCACCTTCGGCACCCCCCATGCAGACCTGCCGCCTATCAGTGGTGCTCCCTGCGAGTCCTGCCGTGGAGTCAGTGAAAGTCTGAGAAATCATGTCAAAGCAGCATCTCGTGGGTGTTTGTTGGCACACCACACCTGCTCCTGTGCCCACGGGTGATGGGGCGGGTCAGTGGCCAAGGCTGGCAGAGTCACAGGCCAGGCAGGGAAAAGTGCTGGCTGCACCTGCTCCTGGCTTTGCCTCTGCAGCAAGAGGGAGCCCCAAGCTCTCTTCCCTGCTGCCCATTCCCTGGTCCCACGCCTGCTCAGCGACAGGAAGCCGATTGCCAGCAGGAGCACCTTGGAGCTGTCGACAACTAGACAGGACAGCCCCTCTTCCCCAGGCTCCTCCTCAGCCGCACATCCCACCCTTTCCTCAGGGAGAAGGCTTCCCAGCAGCCTGTCCATCCTGTGGGCATCTGCTCCTGCTTCCCGGCTGCCCAGGCAGGCTGGGGATGCTCAATTACTCTGCTTCCAGGATGTTCCTATACCTGGTGGGAGCAGTCCTTAGCCCAGCCTTGCAGGACCCGCTGAGCACATAAAACAAAACAAGCATCCAGAGAAGCAGGGCTAGAAGACGTTGCTGAGGCAGCCCAGTCCATTGGTGGATCTGCAGGGCGGTTGCATTTCCTATCAGGAAATGTATCTGTGCATTATGGTTTCTGGCATGTGGTGCTGTGCATTAGAATGGTCAAATAATAACAAAAAGTGGTATTTTTGTCAGTCTTTGGGTTTTTTTTTTTTAGTCTGTTGTGATTCAGCAAAAAAGCTGAGGTCCATGAAATCAGCAGATATTCAGGTGCTTGGAGTGTCCTGTGAATTGGGTAACTGGAGCTTTCCATGTTGCAGGAGAAAAGTGTGGGCAGCTGCTTCGGCTCTGCTCAGCTGTGCCTGTCTCTCTGGTGCCTCCTCTGGAGACGGATAAGCTTAAACTGGAGCTGAAAGGTCCTGGCTGGGCATCCCCACAAAACTCCCCAGAAAGGTTTCCTACCCTACCCCCAGCCAAAGGAATCTGCATGGATAGATAGCACAGCTCTTATCCAGGTGCTCCTAGAAAAAACACAAGTGGACAAATCACATTGGGTCATATTCCTCAATCCTGAGATCTCCTGGGTATGGCCTGGTACAGAGAATGACCCCATATGGCTCTCATTCCACAAAAATTCTGTGTAAATAATCCCATCCTCAAACAGATCCTCCTGAAAAGGGACATTTCAGAGTGCACTGTAACTCAGGCTCTGTGTGATAAGCTCCCCCACAGCTGCCAGGGGAGCACAGAATGAGTTGCACATGTAAGCACACAATAGCAATTACAGTTCTGAGCCTGACTGGCCTCTATAGCCAGCTTCATTTTCCAGGCAAATGGGGGCAGCAGCACCTGGTGTCCACTTTTTCCAGATCCTCTCCACCCCTCCTGCCGTGGGGTGGCCAGGCAGCTGCAGTGTGGGAGCCTCTGCTCACTGCCATCCCTCCCTCAGCATGCCATGGGCACCGTGTGGCCCCAGAGCACTCTGTAAATAGTCGGAAGCGATGAATGGATTTCCCTTTCCTCTCCATGTGTGCTTTAGATTTTTGGCCGGATACAGCATGGGCTCAGGACACATCAAAACATGAGACTCACTCCCTGGCAGCCCTGGCTTTCACATGGGAACAGCTTGATTTGTGAAGCAGTGTGAGGTTTTGTGTGTGAAGCTTATGGTGATTTCCTGGGGAACGCTTTTTGCTTGCCAGGCAAAGAGCCTGGAGCCTGCTGGTGGCTGGCACAGCCTCCCTGGAGTGCTTGGGTGTGAGACCCTCTGGGGCTGGGTTGCAGCAAGGCCATGCCATGCTGTGCCCATGCCAGCACTGTGCACAGGAAAGTGCTCAGGCAACACCAGGCTTTCTCCTGCTTCCTCTTCCCCCCAGACATGTTTACCACAACACAGAGGGTTTTCTCCCCGGGCAGCGGCAACCTCCCGTGTGAGCTGGGCAGCTTGTTGGAGCCCTGCCTATGCTCCCACTCAGCCCCTCTCAGCCTGGACAGTGTCCCCACCATGGACCAGTGCAGGATGAGTCAAGCCCTGGCTCAACACAGAGCCCGGCTGGGCCACCCTCACAGCCTGGGTGTGCCACCCTCACAGCCCGGGTGAGCCACCCTCGCAGCCCGGGTGTGCCATCCTCACAGCCCGCTCGTGGCGGCGGAGGCTGAGGTGTCGCGAGGTGTGCACGGCCTCAGCCTCGCCGCACGCCGCTCCCCGGGGGACAGCCCGGGCAGGGCTGCTCCCGACGGCTCCTGGAGTCAGGGCCGTCTCCAAACAATGGGTGGAGAGCAGGAAACGCCGCATGGGAAACAGGATTTGGCTCCGCCGCCGCCGCCAGCCACGGCCCCTTAGCCCCTTTCCTTTCCCTGCTCCAGAGAGCCCTTCCCACAGCCATCAGCCGCGGGGCTGCGCCGAGGGGATGGGGATGCCGCCGCCCGGGCGGGCTGGGGCATGAGGCGCTCTGAACCTTGGACAAAAAGCAGGGTCGGGACACCTCCTGCCTGGGCTAGGGGCTCAGCATGGCTCAGGGAAGCCTGAGCACGCAGCCCTAGCCCTGGAGGAGTGGGCGGGTGCCTTTCTCTAGAAGAGCTGCCGCCAGGCAGGGGACCCCAGTGACCGCTTGGCCGGCGAGCTCAGCTCCTGAGCAGCCGGCTGGCCACTGAGCCAGCAGAAACGGGGGCATCTCTCTGTCCGTGCCCAGGCTATGCACAGAGGAGGTGGTCCCAACTGCCCTGGAAGTCAAGCAACAGCATGGAGAAGGGCTGGGGGGCACGGGCAGGCAGCAGTGGTGCTGAGCTGCCGCTCACGTGGAGCTCCTAGGCAGCCACAGCCTCCAGCTCTGACTCCGGTAGCCAGGAAATGCTGAGGATTTTCTGACCTCTGGCAGATTCGGAACAAGCTCCAAGGACATGGGACTCCAGGTGTATCTTCTACTTCTCTTCCCACATCTGGCAGGTAAATTGCCCTTTTTCGTGTGCCCCAAGTGAGCAGCCCCTGCTCAGGGTGGCTTGGTGGGATGAGGCAGCTGTGGAAGCTCAGTGGCGCCATCGGAGCAGGGTTGTGAGGGAGGAAATATCCCTTTATGATCAGCCATTTGGAGCCCTCAGAGGCTCCTGGCTGCCTCTCTGACATGGGAGGAGAGGCATCCCAAGTTCCCCGTTCTGATGTATGCTTGGCTCGTGTTGTGGAGCTGATCTAGTTGGGGTCTCCAAAAGGAGAGTGGAAATGCCCACTGTGTCATCCCAAGGCGTCTGCAACGCACCTTGCTTTGCCCTGGCTGCGCCTTCTGGGCTGGGGGTGGCAGAAACGTCCTGGAAAGGGGGAGACATCTGGGCGACAGGATCTGGCCCTGAGGCAGGGCTGGTGTGGTCATGCTCCTGCCCAGCTGTGACGCGCCCTTGTGCTCCCTCATCCCAGGGGCCATCCTGGACATCACCCTGGTGGCCAACGTGCAGAGCCTGTCCCACTCCGACTTCTTCCTCTCCTGTGTCGTGGGGGAGCGTGACGTGAGCTACCTGCAGATCGAGCGGGAGAACAAGATCGTGATGACGCACCCCAAAATGGGCTTCCAAAACTACCGCAACCGCAGCAACCAAGTCCAGGCCAGGGGCTTCTCCAAGGCTGACCTGGTGGGGATCCTCTACTGCCTGGGGCACACCCCGACTGAGCAGGCCCAGGTGGTCTATGTGCACAACAGCCACAATGGTGAGTGGCTTTGGGGGGCAGCAGGAGGCCCCGCCTGCCAGCCGGGTGCACAGGGGACCTGCCTGCCCTGTGCTTCACAATCCCCGCACCAGCTGGGGAGTGGGGGGGCACAGTGGTGACCCATAAGCTAGGTTTGGGGTCTGCCAGCACTGGTGGGGTGGAGATGGAAGGAGCATGGCCGAGCCCCATGGAGGAGCCGTCTGGATTTGTTATGGTCCCTGGGAGAATGACACGGTCCAAGAGAAAGTTGAGTGCCCTTGGAGGAGGTTGTGGGGTCTGGAAATCATTAACCATAGCATGGGGCAGCCCTTTGGAGCTGTGCCAGCTCACACCCCCACCACAGGCTCAAGGGGAGGAGGTAGTGCTGGGCAGATCTTTGGCAGCTCCCCAAGTGCTGGACAAACACCATCCCAGGGCAGCACATCGCCACTCCAGCTATGGGGCTTGTTGAGAGGCACTTTCAGACTGCACTGTGGCCAAGAGCAGTGCTGGACTCATCTCCCACTACTATTTTGGGCCATAAAAATCAAAAGGGCCTCCCAGGCTGACCAGCAGCAGGGATACCACCTGGAGCAGCACTGTCCTACACTGCCCCTCCAGCTTCCCCTCCCTTTGCTTGTGCTTGAGACTTTGCAAAACTATTAGGACTGAAATTTTCTGTGATGTTTGCCTCAGGATGCTTTCTAGCTCTTTTTTAGAAAGTCTAGCTAAAACAGTTGACCTCTTGCTGAGAATAAGAGGAGAGGATACAAATTTCCCTGCCTCTGATAAGACACAGCTTCAGCAAGGAGCTTGAGTTTCTCCAAGGTGGGGAACAGAGGCTGGTGGTGGGGCTCAAGCATCTCCCAGAGAGCAAGGCTCAGCCTTTGTCCTTCAAGCTGAAAAATGGCAGTGATCTTTTGGAAACAGAGCTGGATGGTCTGAGCAAGCGGGGGGCACTGAGGGGATGGAGCAGAGGAAAATGGAGACAGTGTGGGAGGCACTGTGTGAGCAACAGCGGGGTGTGAAGAGCACAGAGGGATTTCTGCACCCCCAGATATCCTTGTTTATAAATCGTGGATGGAGATGATGGCTCTGGGGTTCCATCCGTGGGACAGTATTTCCCATGGTGGGGTGTTCTCAGCAGCCCCTACTCCTGGGTCCACTTAACCAGGCCAAAATAGTGCTTTGGAGGAGCTGGTCAGGGATCAAGCCCCTGTGAGAGTTACGAGTGCCAAAAAGGTGTTTCTTTCACAAGTTCCAAAGAAGCTGCTGTTGCTCTGTTTAGAGAAGTTAAAAAAATAAAGGAATTAGTAAACAAAAAATGTACATGTTTGCAGGAGGTCTGGATACAGAACCCACTGGGGGGACTTGGTGTGTGTGTGTGATCCCTGCTGTTTAGCCTGAGAGCACACCATAGCAGGCCAGAGCAATGAAGCAGTGGGTGGAGAATGCTGTTAGAGGAAAGCTGGCAGCTCCCAAAAGGTCATGCATGAAGATGAACTTAGGAAGTTTGATAAATTTTGAAAGCATTGCTTAAAAAACAAAGCAAAGCAAACCAAAGAGATCCTGAGAAGCAATTTCAGAAGTGTTTAAATCTGTCAATAAACTATCTCCTTCATACTACCCAGAGCAGAAAGACACCTAGAAAAACAACTACAGAAAACCAAAATTTTTAAAATTTTTGTATCTATGTGCACAACAGAAAAGTTGGGAAAATTTGCTGGGGCGTCTAAAATGCCAGTGTTGATAGCAGGAGACAGGTGATAAATAGCAGAATGGAGCCAGGCTGGGAGTGCAGTGAGCAAGGCTGTGTTGCTGCATTTGGGACACCACATTTTCCTAAAACTTCTAGATAGGGAGTTATAGGCCTGAAAATTTCAGGTCAGAACCTGGCAAATTAGCAGAAACTGTAGTAAAGAGCAGAATATGTGGTTATGTGGTCCCTGAGAAAAAGGCAGCTGTGTTTGCAGTGATAGAGTCTCTGGGGTGGCAGCAGTGAGGATGCTGTGGAAGACCAAATTGGCACTGTCTGCTCAGATTCCTGGAGAAAACTGGGAAAACTCCCTTTCAAAGGTTCTTTGAGAGAAACTTTGCACCCAGGGGGTGGCAGGAGAGATCTTTGCATGGGTAAATAACTGACTAAAAGAAGGGAGAGGAGGAATAGGAGCGGTCCTTGTCACACGAGGGAGCTCCCACTGGCATGGCACCGACGGTGGGTGCAAAGAGCTGAACAAGCAGCCATGCTGGCTGCTGTCCCCGAGCTGCCTGGGGAGATGATGGATGCACTATGGAGTGACACAGAGACAGGGGAGAGATGCAGCCTGGGAGGGCAGCAGTGATGGAATGACAGGTAAATCGGTGTGTGCAAATGCAATGTGTTTGTGTTTACGGGGTCCCCAGGAAACTGTCGGCTTTCATTCCAGGGAGTGAGACAGGGTGAGGGCCATATCTGTGAGCCCAGCACTGGGGGCTTCCAAGTCCCTGGAAGAAAGATCCTAACTAGAGGGATAGGTGGGGAGGCGATTCTGGGAAGTTACTGTGAAGCGTGACCTGCGGTGCCCTTCCCTGGGCGTTTGCGGCGTGTGCTGCTTCCTCCTGGTCCTTGGCCTCAGAGGGGCAGGACACAGGGCTGGATGTGTTTTAGCTCCAACCCGGCGTGGCTCCTTTTAGTGTGCTCGAGCTGGAGTACTGCCAGGCTGTGAAAGCCAGCAGCCGCCTGTGTCCTCCTTTGTGTCTGTCCTGGCACACCCAGGGCTTGGTTTCCCAGGCCTCAAGGTATTTATAGCCCCGTTTGTGCTCAGGCTGGGGTCTGGCTGAGTCACATTAATACTCCGGGAGTTAATTGCTGCTGCACGCCCCAGCACCTGGGGAATCAGGAAAACAGCCATGACTGGACTGCTGATCCTGGGGCTGGAGTGCAGCACACTTAATTCCCCTCACCTGCCCTGCAGTCCCTGTCTGCAGCACTCCATACCTCCCCAGCAGGCAGGGTGCACCGTGCCCACTTGTTCCAGATGTCACCTCCCCAGACTGCTGCCACCAGCAGATGTGCAGATGGTGGGCTGGTCAGAGGGCAAGGTGCCAAATCCCTTTCCTTGGTGTCTGCCTGAAGGGGCCGGGAAGGGAACCCTGTCCCTGCAGAGGCTTGGGAGGTCCTGGGTCCAACATGAAGGGGACAGTGAGATGTGTCATGGCATTCCAGCAGAAACATGTGGTGGGTGCTGGCCTGTGCCAGTGTGTGTCCTGGTGTGACTTGTCTGAGGGTGTCAGCACTGCCCTCGGGAGTGAGTGCCCTCAAGGGTGACTGCTGTGAAACCTGTTCCTCCTCCTCAGCCCACCTCTTCCCAGTGAAGGCCACACAGTCTGTGAATGTTGCCGAGGCAGCCACCTTCTCTGCCAGGATCCTCAAGAGGAAGGAGACAGATGTTATGTGGAAAAGAAACGGCAAGTAGTTCCAAGGGCAGGCACACGGCTGGAGCTGCTCCCAGCTGGTGCCTGGCACTGGCCCTGGGGGCACAGGAGGTCACGAGTGCCTCTGTCCCCTTGCAGGCACCTACTACCAGACCACGGACCGGGGCGAGGTGCAGGATGACCACGTCACCCTGACACTCCCCAGTGTCAGTGTCAGCGAAAATGGTGTCTACAGTGCCACGTTCATGGGGGACAGCCCTCTGTGGAGTGCCTTCTACCGCCTGATCGTGAGAGGTGAGCAGGGCCCCGGCTGCCTGGGGACTGGGGACAGCTGTGCCCTGCCCTGTGGCAGGTGGCACTCTGCCCCCCTCTGCTCTCTCTGCAGCCTGCCCTGCGAAGAAATGGGGTCCATCCTGTGAGAAGGACTGTCCCGACTGTCTGAACGGCGGCATCTGCCACGACCACGTTGGCGAATGCATCTGCCCGCCAGGCTTCATGGGCACCCGCTGTGAGAGAGGTGGGTTCCAGCTGCCCAGCATTGGGTGCTGTGCTCAGGGCATATGTGGGAGGTCTCTTGCACCCTCAGACCTGAGCACTGTGTCTAGAAATGCCGCGTTCATCCCCAGCGCCTCCCCACCTGCAGTGGCTTCTGTTTCTGGGCCAGGGCTGGACCACCCACATGGGTCCCACGTCTCCTCGAGGTGGTGACATGGGGCTCTGTGTTGAGCACAAGCAGTAAGTGCATGCATGAATGGTGGGTGAGGGCAGACCATGCTTCTTTTTCCAGCCTGCCAGGAAGGCCGGTTTGGCCGCAACTGCCAGGAGACGTGCCAGAGAGCCCAGGGCTGCCGGGGGCTGAGCTTCTGCCTGCTCGACCCCTATGGCTGCTCCTGCGCCTCGGGCTGGAGTGGCTCCCGCTGCGACCAAGGTACAGGGACATGGGTATCCCTCAGCTCTCCCACCCAGCCTGGGCTTCCTCCAGGGCCTGGCTGCTCTCCAGCAGTACCTGTGCCAACCTCGCCCTCTCTGAGGATTGGCACAGGCTGAGTACTACTGCTGCCTGCATCAGCTGCTTGCTGTCTCTGTCTCCGTGGTCCTGTGCCATGGTCAGGGGTAGCAGTGAGCTCTCCTCTTCCCACAGCCTGCCCCCCAGGATTCTATGGCCCTGACTGTGCCCTGGGGTGCACCTGCCAAAATGGAGGCACCTGTAATCGCTTCAGTGGCTGTGTCTGCCCTGCAGGCTGGCACGGGCAGCACTGTGAGAAGTCAGGTGAGACTGGCACAGGGCTGTGGCGGGTTTCCATTCCCTACCCTCAAGTGGGCACTGGCTCCTTCCTCACCAGTGGCTGGGAGGGCCATTGGCTATGGGTCTTGCCAGCTGGTTCAGCAGGACCCCTTGCCTGCAGAAGTAGCCTCCAAGTCTGTGGAGACCAGGACATTACAAGGGCAATTGGTCTGGCATCCCAGCATTATCTGTGCTGAGTGTTGCTGAGCCCAGCATGTGGGGGGGGATCAGGGCTGGACCACAGCATCCTTCACCTTTCCCTTGGCACCACAGTCTGGCTGCATCTGGGTCCAAGGAAAGGTGCCAAGCTTTCTTGTGCCTGGGGAGGAGCAGGGCCAGCCCTAATGTTGATTTCTGTGTACCAGACCGGTTCCCCCAGATCATCCAACTGGCCTCAGAGCTGGAGTTCAACCTGGGCTCAGAGCCCATCATCAGCTGCGTGGCCATTGGCAACCCACTGCCCACCAGGGACAGTGTGGAGCTGCGCAAGGCTGACGGCACTGTGCTCAAGGTACTGCCCCGTGCCCTTGCTCCACCACAATCTCCATTGGGCCAGCTCCCTCAAGAGCACCTGGGACTGCTGGGCAGCTTCAGAGTGATAGGGGGCTGAGCCAGGGGCTGAGTGGAGGGGCTGACAGCACTCCCTGTGCCACAGGTCATCAAAACCATCATCGAGCCAAAGCAGATCACCTGTGAGTTCGAAGTGCGGCACCTGACGAAGGCGGACACGGGGCTCTGGGAGTGCCGGGTCTCCACGACCGGGGGCCAGGACAGCCGGAAAGTCAAGGTCAATATCCGAGGTGAGGAAGGTGTGGTGGCATGAGCAGGACAAGCCAGGGCTGCTGGGGCAGGCTGCCAGCATGGTGTGGCAATACCACCCCTGCGTTGGACTGGGTGTCTCCCATCGTGGGCTGCAGTGCCAGCAGACAGGTTTGGGTGATAATAAAAGGCTTTCCTGACAAAGCTGGAAGGAGCCAAGAGGTGGCAGATGTATCCACGCTCTGCTTCTTGTTGCTCCCAGTCCCACCAGTGTCATTCCTTTCTTCCCCCCAAGTGCCACCAGTGCCCTTGAGTGCCCCCCGATTGTTGGCCAAGCAGAGTCGCCAACTTGTGGTATCACCTGTGGACTGCTTCTCTGGTGATGGACCCATCACCTCCATCAAGCTCTTCTACAAGCCCAAGGATGACAATTCAGCATGGTCATCCATTGTGGGTATGTGTCTGCAGGGCTGGCGGGCACAGGTAGGACATGTGTGGATGGGTGAGGTCTGGGGTGGACAGATGTCTCCACACCAGGTCCCCCATGGTGATGCTGAGGAGGTTGGTGGTGGCAGGGCAGACTGTGGATAATGGGCATGGCTCTGACATGTCCTCTTGGCCAACAGTTGACAACAGTGAGAACATCACCCTCATGAACCTCCGGCCAGTGACTGCCTACATTGTCAAGGTGCAGCTGAGCCGGCCAGGGGCTGGTGGGGAGGGCAGCAAGGGGCCTGAAGCCATCATGGTGACTGACTGCCTTGGTGAGCCTCCACCTCCCTCACCCTGACCCTGACCCTGCGCAGCACAGAGCCTGCAAAGTCTCACGGCTGATGCACCGTGGGGTTTTGCTGCTTTTTGTTTGCAGAGCCCACAGTCAAGCCTGTGATCGAAGGCTGGTCCGTAGAAGAGAAAAATATGCTTCATGTCAACTGGAAGTTGCCAAATAACCATGAGCCAGCACATGGGTTCATTGTCCACCTCTTTGACTCTGCAAGGCGGTTGGTCTCTGAGAAAAACATCACGTCCATCTCTGTGCTCTCTGCCCGCATCGAGGACTTGGAGTTCAACAAGGAGTACAGGCTGGAGGTGCTGGTGTACCACTGCACCAGCCTGGGGCCGCCCTCTGACCCCTATAAGGTCATGATCAACAGCAAAGGTGGGTCCAGCGGAACGCAGGGAACTATAACAAGGAATTACAATGATAAATCAGTAATAACAGCA
This sequence comes from Notiomystis cincta, assembly GCA_013398075.1. Taxonomy (NCBI): domain Eukaryota; kingdom Metazoa; phylum Chordata; class Aves; order Passeriformes; family Notiomystidae; genus Notiomystis; species Notiomystis cincta. Next base: position 68,323 of record VZRX01017566.1, read on the forward strand.
ACCGTCCCCTGGTCTGGCTTCTCCTGTATCCCATCTCTAACAACATGAACAGCTGTTTGGGGAAAATGGGCCCCCCTTTCCTCACTAGACCCTGCTGTCTCCAGCAACAAACAGCTGAGAAACATCCTAAGCTGAACATTACATTCAGGCCATCAATAGTGATGCCCACAAACAAATCTGTTCTCTGCACTCTTGCCCAAACCCTGATGGACCTGTCTATACTTGCAGTTTTTACAATACCCTGTAGCAACAGGTTCCTCAATGTAATTATACTCTGCATGAAAAAATATTTCCCTTTGGATTGCTTTAACCCTACTGCCAGGTAATTTTGCTGGGTGGTCACTAGGGCCTGGGGAGCCCTGCAGTCCCACCTGTGGGCACACACACATGCAGCACCTGAAGCAGGTGGAAGACCATGGGGAGGTGAAGCACCAGCCCGACGAAGCTTTCTGGCAACCACGGGGAGAGGCATGCATGAGGCCTTTGGGGAGGCTTGGCACCAGCCAGTACACATTGAGAGGACTGGTAGGCATCAGGCTTGAGGGATGAGAGGCTTCCTCTGCTCTCTGCTTGTAAGACCTTTGTATGATTTGGGGATTTGGAGTTAGGGATGTGGGCAGGCAGGAGAGGGCAGAGGAGGTGGTGGGAACACAGTATGTGAGAGAGGCCTGAAGAAATAAAATGTCACGAGAGCTAGTCAATACACAGACCTCAGATGGTCTGTGTGGCTGGGAATATTTGGGGGTACAGTCCTGCTTCACTGTGGTATGTGGAGAGCACCTCCACCTCCTCCAAGCAGGGGCCAGGGGTCCCTGGAGGTCCTTCAAAGCTGGCCTGGCTCTGGTTGCTGTTGCCATCCACAGGGTCCAGTCCTCACAGCAGCACTGAGCCCCTGCAACACGAGGAGCCCCGTTCTGGGACTGACGCTGTCCCCTCTTATCCCAGGGCCCTCCTCCCCGCAGCTGCTGTCGGCAGAGCCCGTGTCCGACACCGCCGTCAGGCTCTCCTGGCAGGTGCCCGAGTATCGCAACGGGGGCATCACCAAGTACATCGTGGAGCTGCAGCAGCTGGGGGGCACCAGTGAACCCCAGTGGATTGACACCGACAGCGGCGCCGAGACCACCAAGGTCCTTGGGGGCCTCAACGCCAGCACCAGCTACCAGTTCCGTGTCCGTGCCAACTCCCACGTTCCAGGGGAGTGGAGCCAGCCTGTGAAAGCCAAGACCCTTGGGGACGGTGAGAGGGGTGTCCCAGCAGGCAGGGGGCTCACAGCTCTGCTGCAGCTTGGGCTCAGATTCTGGGTCAGTGAAGAATGATTGGGGTGCTTGTAGTAACTTCTGGGTGTGGCTCTGAAGCAGCAGCCCAAGACCAAAACTCTTGGGTGTCTTAAGAAAACCTGTTCCTCCTAGTTCTACGGGGGGGGCAGGGGTGGCATGATGACAGCATGGCACCTATGGAGTGGCTCTGCCTTGGCCAGAGGGGGATGTGAATCAAGGGGCTAGAGGGGCAGAGGAGAGCCAGCATGGCAGGAGATCATGGCTTGACCCAAAGCTGGTTGGAGGTCCAGAAACCAGTGGTTCAGTGTCAGGAGCTCAGCTGTGACACTTTCCCCTCTGTGCCACTGCAGCACCAGGAGCTCAGGATGTGATTACACTATCTTCATTGAGGGCCTGGGTGCTGGGAGAGGGCTGCTGTCATGGTGCTTGGCCACTACTGAGGGCCAGGCAGGGCTCGACCATGGACCACGACCCTCCGTCCCTCCTTTTGGCAGGAGCACTGAGCGTGCCGCCCAGCCTGGGCAGCCAGAGCACTGAGCAGGCGGGAACAGACCAGCAGCTGCTCTTGGCCATTGTTGGCTCTGTGTCCGTCACTTGCTTCACCATCCTCTTTGCTCTCCTGGCACTTTTCCTCATCAAGAAGAATTTTTTCCACCGGCGCCGCACCTTTACGTACCAGTCTGGCTCGGTGAGTGCCGCCTGCCCCACCAGGAGCGCGTCCCCTGCTCCCCACGTCCCAGCCCGATCCAGGTCACGTTCCATAGCCTCCGGTCCGGATGCAGCCAGACCTCACTTCCACACGGAGAGGGTGCGGAGCCCGGCCTTGCCCATGACTCCTGTCCTGCTGGGACTGCCACATGGGCAGAGAGGTGCCCGGTGCCTCTAACCTCACCCGCTCCCATCTGCCAGGGGGAAGAGACCATCCTACAGTTCAACTCGGGGACTCTGACCCTGACACGCCGGCCCAAGCCACAGCCTGAGCCCCTCAGCTACCCCATCCTGGAGTGGGAAGACATCAAGTTTGAGGACATGATTGGGGAGGGCAACTTCGGGCAGGTAATCAGGGCCATGATCAAAAAGGATGGCCTGAAAATGAATGCAGCTATCAAGATGCTGAAAGGTGAGTGTTGGGGAAGGCAGGCAGGGTGGGCTGAGGGCTGCAGCTGTGTCCTGGGCCATGCTTGTATTGGGGAGCATCAGGAGTCATTTGCAGAGAAGCAGAGGAAAGGCCCTTGTTGCAGGCCTGAGGTGTTCATCCCTTCTTTGCTCCCAGAATTTGCTTCAGAGAATGACCATCGGGACTTTGCCGGGGAGCTGGAGGTGCTGTGCAAACTGGGCCATCACCCCAACATCATCAACTTGCTGGGTGCCTGTGAGAACAAGGGTGAGGCTTGTCCCATTCCTCCCTCTCCCCAGCCCCACAGCCTCTGCCCAGGTGTGTATTCCTTTTTTCTGGGGAGAGCCCCAGTAGCCCAACCTCCTCCTGCCCCCCAGGCTACCTGTACATCGCCATTGAGTATGCTCCATATGGAAACCTCCTCGACTTCCTCCGCAAAAGCCGAGTCTTGGAGACAGACCCAGCCTTTGCAAAGGAGCATGGCACTGCCTCCACCCTCACATCCCAGCAGCTCCTCCAGTTTGCTTCAGATGTGGCCAAGGGAATGCAGTACCTGAGTGAGAAGCAGGTACATCCCAGCAAGCCCCTCAGAGCATCCTTTCCCTGGGCTCTGGGGGTTCCCATCAGGGCATGAGGTCCCTGGGGCTAGCAGGAGGGAGTGTGTGGCTCCTTCTAACTGCTCTTCCCTTTCAGTTCATTCACAGGGACCTGGCAGCAAGAAACATTCTGGTGGGAGAAAACCTGGCCTCCAAAATTGCTGACTTTGGCCTCTCCAGAGGGGAGGAGGTCTATGTGAAGAAGACAATGGTGAGGCAGGAGTGAAACATCTCCATGGGGCCTGCACTAAGTGGTGGGCAGGATGCCCACCATCAGTGTGACCAACCCACTCTGGCAGAACTGTCTGGATCACAGCTGTCTTCCACCCAGGGGCCATCCCCCCGCTCTGATGGTGGCTCTCTCTTTCCCCAGGGCCGTTTGCCAGTTCGCTGGATGGCCATTGAGTCCCTCAACTACAGCGTGTACACCACCAAGAGCGATGTGTAAGTCCTGCAGGTGTGGGCACCGGGCTGGGGCATGGCTGTGGCTGCCTCTGCTCCTCTCTGGCACAGTCAGAGAGGCAGTGCCATTGCTCTGGGTGCTCCAAGGGCAGGAGGTGATGCTGGTGCATCTCCCTGAGGAGCTGCTGGCTCAGCCCAAGCCCTGGCTGCCTGTTCCACCCTGGGCTTTGCCCTGTGCCCATCAGCGGGGCACAGCTGGGCACTCTGTCACAGCCTCAGTTCCTCCCCTTTCAGGTGGTCTTTTGGTGTCCTGCTCTGGGAGATTGTCAGCTTGGGTAAGGCTCTTCCCTGTCCCCTGCCTTCACTCAGGTCCCTGTAGGTCTGGTTATCCTGGAGCCCCGGGGGGAACGCCCTAGGGACTGTCACTTCCTCAGCCCTGTGTGTCTCTGGCCGCAGGGGGGACGCCGTACTGCGGGATGACGTGCGCCGAGCTCTACGAGAAGCTGCCCCAGGGGTACCGCATGGAGAAGCCGCGCAATTGCGACGACGAGGTGTAAGTGGGCAGAGCCTCGGCTGATGGCGGCACCCACAGAACCCCACTGCCCCACAGGGCGAGCACCAACTTTCCGTAGCTCCTGCCTGGTTGCCTCTGCGTTGTGGCTGAGGGATGGGCTGGGGTCCCACACCCAAACACCTTTCCCGTGCTTTAGTTTCCCACCTCCTTCCCCCATCTCCCACAAAGAGCTTTTCTGTCCCTCTCCTCCGGTGGGCACTGAGCCGCCCACGACTCTCCGCCCCAGGTATGAGCTGATGCGGCAGTGCTGGCGCGACCGCCCCTACGAGCGCCCTCCCTTCGCCCAGATCTCCATGCAGCTCATCCGCATGCTGGAGGCCAGGAAGGTGAGTGGTAGCAGCTCGGTGGGAGGGATGCTCACGGGGCACGGAGCTTTTCCACGTGCTGGAGCATCCCTTGGGCTCGAGGACAGGACAGCCAGCAGCAGAACCATGTGCAGGGCTTAACCCCAGCATCACTTTTTGGGTGTGGGGAAACAACAGGGCACAGTGCCCACGAGTGTGCCGGTGGGACGGGAGGTAGATGTGACGTGCTCACAACTGGCTCCCAACTGGGGTTCCCCACAGGCCTACGTGAACATGGCCCTGTTCGAGAACTTCACCTACGCGGGGATCGATGCCACCGCCGAGGAGGCCTGAGGCTGCGCTGGCACCGCTCCCAGGGCACCGCCGGCCCAGCCTGCTGGAACAGTGCTGTGGGGACAAGGGGCCGCTCGTCCCGCCACAGCGCCGAGCACACAAACGGCAGGGCCCCTTCCCAAGAGCGGCCTCCCTGCCGCAGGACTGTGCCATCCCCTCCCTGGCATGGTGCCAGCCACTGACAGCCCCACGCTGCTGGGGACACGCTGGGATGGCCCCCAAGGACAAGCAGTAGCAGGGTGCTTGCAGCAGAGCAGGCAGGAGAGGGCCTCCCTCAGGAGCCAGCGTAGTGCCTAAGCCCACGGACACAAATGCTCAAGCTTTGGGGCGACAGGAGGAAGCAGCAACACAGCAGCTGCCTGCCCTGCAGCTCTCAGCGTGCTCTGGGCCTGAAGTGGTGCCAGGGGGCTGTGAGCAGCACTGCTGGCATGGGCTGGGGCCACCCTGGCAGGGGCAAAGGGACAGTGTTGGCTGTGCACAGCCTCCAGCTCTGCAGTGGCCCTTCGGAGGTGTCAGCTCTGCCTTAGGGACAATAAAGATCATGCAACAGCCGGGGCCAGAGGAGTGTTGGTGTCTGCCCCTCTGACAGCACTGGGGAACAGGATGTGGAGGCCCAGTGATCTGCTGCTGTGGTGGGCACTCCTCAGAATCCTGTTCCCATGGGGGTCCTCTGATAATCCCCAGGAATGTCCCAGCATTTTCAGACAAGTCCCAGGTCTCATTCATGCTGTGGAGGTGGGTTTTCTTAGAATCTAACCGGGATCTTTTCCCACACACAAAATTTAAGACTTGGTCCTGTCCCCAAAGGGCTATGGAGAACAGACTGTGTCCTTCCTTTGCACAGCTGCCTCTTGCATTCTTGAAAATTGTTTCTGCAGCTTCCCCTCATTTGGCTGCTCTTCAAAGGGATGGCCCTGCTCCTCCAGCTGGGTCCTGTGGAGCTGTGCAACTCCACACCCTTCCCACCCTGGCCAGCTGGCACCTCCCAGCACTGTGCTGAGCCATCAGGTGACTTCCCACATCTGGCAAAGTGATGGTTGTGTTTGAGCAGCCTGCTTGAACATACGCTGCCAGGGTGATCCTCACGTGCTCATCCCTCAAGGGTTGCCTGGGCTCTGCACTGACCCTCTTGGAGGAGATCCTCTCCCAGACTTTGGTCCCTCACCTGCACTGCTGCTGTTTGTTACCCTGACAGTAGGTGGGCTTCACCTCTGCTGGTTTTAGCTTGTTCAGCCCTGGACATGCCATCCAGCTGCCTATCTGTCAATCTTCTGCCGTCCCATGAGAAGCAAGAGTGGCTCCTGCAGAGCTTGGTATCCCAGCTGGAGACAGGGGCATTTGCATTTTCCTTCTGGGCAAGAGACTTTTATTCACAGTAGGTCTCTGAACCCTGTCAACACCATTCTGATTTTCCATTCTGTCCTCCAGTGCTCTTTGGTGTTAACTGCAGCTGTTAGTGAGCAGCCTCTCCCTGCCCCATCCCTGAGGTCCCCAGTGAATCAGTGATGGGCACTGGCCCTCACAAACAGCCTGACATGTGCCACTGCCTCTGCACCTCCTCTGCTCCCAGCTGGGAACGGTGTCTGGGGCGCTGTCACCAGTCCTGCTCACATCTAGGTTTTTCTGCTTTTTTTGACATTTGTCTGTGGCAAGCTGAGGCAGGCTGTCCTGTTTCCCCTCAGTGCCTCTGGTGCCGTCCTCTGGTTCTGAGCATGAAGAAGCAAACCTGGCCTTGGTGCTTGGGGGACACATGTGCAAGTGTCTCCTTGTGCCCCAGCTGGTGCCCCCTGGGCTGTGCAACAGTGCTGTGCCCTGGCAGGGTGGGAGACCCTCCAGCAACCCGTGCCATGCAGAGGCAGTGGACTGGCAGGAGGCTGAACATGACTGTGGGACCTCACTGTGGCGGCCCTGCTCCTGCACCACTACCACCAACACCTCCGTGGGCTCTGCCAGCGGTCCTGTGCCTGCAGCTCTGCTCCCAGCACAGCCACGGAGACGGGCGCTGGCAGAGCAGACCTGGAGCACACGGTGCCAGAGGCACAGGACACAATGGGAGCAGATCAGCTGTCCCATATCCCATGCTCCCATGTGGCAGCAGCCCAAACAGCCTGCCCTGCCCCACACAGGGGCCTCCCCAGTTTCTCGGGGGTTGTTTTTCTTCCTACCCCATGCTCCCAGCATGCCAGTAGCCACAAGGGCAGGACATGCCGCCTATCTGATAGGAGCAGTCTCTCTTGGCACTGCGGCCGGCGGCAGAGGGGCTGTGGCATTGTGGTTTCAGGCACAGGGAAGTGCTGGTGATGGGGCGGGGGGAGCCCCCAGCCAGGCTTCCTGAGCTGCACAGCCTCCACTTCCCAGATAAAGGTATCGCCCGGAGGAACCGCAGCGGCTCCCAGGACACCGGGAAGGGCCGAGTGCAGCACGTGTGGCCCCGGCACGCAGGCTGCAGGATGGCAGCCTGCCTCTGCCAGGGCTGGCAGCTCGCACTGCTCCCTGCCATCCTGCTCAACCTCCGCAGCCCACCGTCAGCCCCCGAGCCAGTGACATCCCAAGGTAGGTCCTTGGGGCTGTTTTCTCCCCCAAAAATGGGCCAGAGAGGAGCTAGAATGCCAGGTGTGGGCAGTGAGCACCTCACAGCAGCCAAAATCTGCAGGACTGGGAAGGGGGCATTCCAGGAGGGTGTGCAGGGGGTGTTCAGGGAGAGCAATGGAGTGCAGTTCTCACCTGTGGGACACCCTGAGATGCTTGGAGTAAAGGAACATCCATGTTCTCTGCAAGCAGAGCTTGGCAGCCCGTGGGTTGCTCCTGGGAATGGCAGCCTGGTGCTCCCAGTGCTGTTCAGGTAGCAGAGGGGCTCCCCGCTCATCAGAAGATCTCAGAGTTATGACATGAAGAGGGTTTGAGCAAGACTCCAGTTAACATCTGATGGCACAGCTCTGCACCATGGGCAGTGCAGTGGCACTTCAGGCTAACCCCGGTGCTCCTGCACCAGCCTTGCCATGATCTTACTATCCTGCTGGACACCCTCATCTTAGCTGATAGCTGGCCCCCAGTCTGGCTCACTGCACCTGCCAGAGCCACTCCCCAACTCTGTCTCATTTCAGCCTTCTCCATGCATTCTATGAGTGCCCCTTTACCCCCTTTAGAACTTTCTCTAACATCATAAAAAGCATTAACTGAATAAAACCCTGTTGATCTCCTGCTTGTCTCTCCAGCCCCACCCCAAGTCTCTGATCAGGACAGATTTTAAATTGGGAGCACATTTTAAATCACCCCCATAGGGGAAGTGGGACAAGGGTCAGGGGTGGGCTCATCCTCTCTCTGCCCACAGCCTCTGCAAAATCGTTGTGCCCTGAGCCCTCCACTGGCTTGGCAGCACTGCCCGAGCGTAGCTGGTGTGGGCTGCAGGGCTGGGCAGCTGCCCTTCTAAGAAATGGGCTGTGCTCAGCAAAGATGCTCTGGTAGCCCACAGGACCAGGGTGGCCTCCCACTGATGCCATGGGTCCCTGTGTCACCGAGCTGCTGGGACCTGGCCTCTTCATCTCCTGGTGCTCTGAGCAGGGTGAAGTCATGGAGCCAGCACAAGGCCAGGGGTGGGGTAATGAGGGGCAAAAAGGGAAGAACAGGTCCCCACCTGTGGGGGAGATGGGACAATGGGCATGGGGAAGAAGGCAACCCAGGTCTGGGAAATGAGGAACAGGGCTGGGGGGGTCAGGACAAAAGAAGGGACAGGGCAAGCAGAAGGACACCAAGAAGGTGGTGAGGACATTTGGGAAGTATGACTTATTCTTTGCCCAGGGTGGGCTCAACTGGCAGTGCAGTGGGTGTGCAGCAGGGAATAGATGCACTCAGCAAATGGAGCAGACATTGGCAGCAGGCTTGTGGGGTCCCAAAGCTGGGGGCAACCCCTCGGGAAGGCAGCAAATGCCAGTAGGAAGAGGAGGAGGAAGAGGGCTGGAGCAGGTCACAGGGCAGAGGCAGTGGGGGAGAAGGGACTGCTGAAGCAATGCTGGGGGCAGCAAAACCACCCCTGTGAATCACACATCAGCATCTTGGGGCTGTCCCCTCTTCCATGACAACAGGGGCAGGCACCCATATGTCAGCAGAGCCACGAGTGCTTGGGATGGAGACCCTGCAGGGTGTGATGCTCCAGTTTGTCAACTGGACAACAATGACAGGGAGCACGGCTTACTGAGGGGGACAGAGAAACCCACATGCCCTCAGAGCAGTCCCTGGGCAGGGGTTTGGGCAACCCCCCTCCCCAGGACCACATGCCCCCACACCAGCCCCCAGGCCCTTTCCCCTTCTCTGGGTGCTGCTCCTCCTTATCTCACTTCCGTGCACCTTCCGGCGTGAGCAGGGCAGGAGTGCTTCCCCCTGATCGCTGGGCCCTGAGCTCCCCTCCAACCACAGGGCTATTTCGGGATGTTTGTTTGTCCTCAAGGACCTCGTGTACTGAGGAGGGGGGCGTGGTGGGGCCGGGAGGAGCCCTGCACCAGCCAGGGCCCCAGTGCAAGCCAGCAGCCAGCACGTGTGCTGCGTCCCTCCCCAGTGTGCCAAGCTGGAGGAGAGCATCTGTGCCACAGCCATGCTCAGGCTGCCCCAGGTGCCAGTGGGCATGGGACAGGAGGAAGCAGGTGGGATGGGGACAGGTTTGTGCCCAGGGGCTCCTTCATGCCCACACTCCTCCCAGAAGCTGCACTGCTGGCAGGCGTGTCCGAGGACATCCTCTGTTTCACCCGTTCCTTCGAGGACCTCACCTGCTTCTGGGACGAGGAGGAGACAACAACTGGGATGTGCCACTTCTACTACTGGTACAGCAGGTAGGAGATGGTGGGGCACAGCCCAGCCTCCTCCTTGCTGCACACAGAGCGGCAGGGTCAGGGTGTCACAGCAGTCTGGGCCATCCCAAGGATGGAGAGAGATGGAGAGTCCACAGGAGCACCACAGCAGCCACTGCACACCCTGCAGCAGGGCTGGGGCCTTGCTGTCCCTCAGTGCCCTGCAGTGGATGGTGGCACAGGAAAGGAGCTGGTGACGCTGAGGTCTCGGTGCTGTGCCCCACGTTCCCTCTCAAGCTTGGCCCAGGGCAGGAGGTGTGAGGTGCTGCAAGACCCCACTCTCCATTCCTCAGGGATTTGCCCACAGCGTGCTTGGTCTCCACGTGGCAGCACGGGGCTGGCGGGAAGCGGCACGTCTGCGTCTTCCCCAGCCAGGACGTGCGGCTCTTCATGCAGCTCCACCTCTGCGTCCTGGATGCCACCACAAACCAGACCAAGTATTGGCGGGAGCTCAGCGTGGATGCGGTGGGTGAGTCCTTCTGACTGGGCAATACCCTGTGACAACAGGACAGGCCCCACATCTGGGGCCCCTGACCACCTGCCTGCCACAACACCCTGAGCCCTGCATGCTGGGCACAGAGGCAGCCTTGGGGGGGACTTCCACGTGTCCCCCGGCAGGACCAGGCGTTGCCCAGCCCAGGGCTGCTGCAGGAGGGCAAACACCCTGTCATGTCCCCTGCAGGTCTCATTGCTCCCCCAGCGAACATCACAGCCCGCTGGGCTGGGGCTGCAGGACAGCTCTGCGTGTCGTGGCAGCCACCACTCGCTGACTTCCTGAACTTCTTCCTCTACGAGGTGTGGTGCTGCCCTGCCAGCTCCCCAGGGATGCCCTGCAGCACCGCACTGAATCCCGCTGGGCAGCACCCTGGGGACCCGACCATCCAGTCAGCTGTCAGCACCCACACACCCAGGGCCGGGGCAGCCTCCCCGGGAGTGGGGCAGGTACAAAGAGAGGTCAGGGATGGGCAGGGGGCTTAAGGGGCTGCAGCTGCTCCTCAGTCTGGCCCCTCTCCTACAGAGGCTGGTCCAGGCCAACACCCGGGTGCTCCTCCGGGACCTGCGGCCAGGGCTGAGGTACCACATCCAGGTGCGCAGCAAGCCCGACGGTACCTCCATGGACGGCGTCTGGGGGCCCTGGTCTGAGGCAGTGGCTGCAGAGACACCCCACTCCTCCGGTGAGCAGCCATCCCCTCTGCAGGGCTGCTGGCAGAACTGCAGGGAGGCACCCACACCTGGGCTGCAGGGGGTGGGGGTCCAGTTTTAGGCGAGGTGCAACACCCAAGTCTTGGGGGGCCGTGGGGAAGCAGCCCCCTCCCTGCCCTGGCTCTCGCCTGCCCAGGAGACATCGGGCTGAGCTGCAGCACCCCTGACCTGCGGCACATGCGCTGCCAGTGGAGCTGGGACCCTGCAGAGCCCCACAGCTCCCACCAGCTCTTCTACCGGCCACCTCCCAGCGGGGCTGGCACAAGGTAAGGGACACGGCAGGCACGTGGCACTCGGGCAGGCTCACCCCAGGGACCACCGGTCCTGCTGTGTCCCAATATCCCACACTGGGCCACTCGCCCACGCCCTGCTCTGTCCTGCCCTGCCACCACCAACCTCATACCTCCTGACCACCTCTCCTGGCCACACTGCACCTCCAACTACGAACAGCAGGGGCTTTCCCGGGCAAACGCAGGAGGAATGCTGCCTGTGGGATGCGTTGGTGGGACTGACCGACTCCCCGCTCTTCCCACAGGGAAGATGCATGGCAACAGTGTGACGAGGTGAGCAGGGGGACACAGGGCATCCGTGCCTGCACCTTCCAGCCCAGGGCTGGCAGTGCCATCACCGTCCTGGTGAATGTCACACGGACCCACAAGCTGCCCACACTAAGCTACTTCAAGGAGCCCTTCTGGCTGCACCAGGCTGGTGAGTCCCAGTGCCACCACAGCCCCCGCCTGGCTCTCAGGGGACACAGTGTCCCATGTCCCGTTTCACAGGAACGACACATGCCTGTCCCCAACACCAACAGTGCTCACAGATGCCCCACGGCTTGTGCAGGCAACAATGTCACAGGGCCGGCTGAGCCTGCAGTGGCTGCCACCCCTGGAGGTGCTGGCAGAGCAGCTGGACTACCAGGTCCGCTATGCCGTGGAGAACAGCCATGACTGGAAGGTACGGCCTGGCCAGGATACCCCGAGCAGCCCTGCCCACCTCCGCGGCTGACACACGGCGGGCACGGGGTCAGGCAGACCGGAGCCGCCCCTTGGCCACCGCACAGCAGCCATGCCTCCAGCTCGGCTCTGCCCCGCAGGTCCTGCAGGTTCCACGAGCAGCCAGGAGAGAAGTCCTGGACCTACGGCCAGGCACCCGCTACCGCGCCCAGGTGCGGGCCCAGCCCAGCGGGCCGCGGTACCAGGGCAGCTGGAGCGCCTGGTCCAAACCTGTTGTGGTCGATGCCACGGCTGATACGGGTAAGGGACAGGGCACGGGTGGAGGCTGCGGCCAGAGGAGCCACTGACAGCAGGAGACGGAGAATGCTGGAAAAGGGATGAAGAGCACCGGGCAGAGGGTGACAGGGCTGCGAAGGGCTCAGAGGTGGTGGGTCTAGGAAGGGCTACGGTTCCAGCGTTCCTCCTCTGATGCAGGCTGGCTCATCCCCAGTGTTACGGTGGTGCCGCTGCTCTTCTCAGCAGTGCTCCTGGGGCTGCGGTGCACCTTCCCCTCCCTCTACAGGTAAAGGGCTGTGCCGGGGGCAGGAGCAGGGGTCCAGTACCAAGCCTGGGCACCTTACACGGGGGCACTGGGGTACCCGAACTCTGAGGGTACCTTCGATGCCCCTTCCCCCGTACCCAGCAACGTGAAGCAGAAACTCTGGCCGCCCGTTCCTGACCTGCACCGTGCTCTGGGCAGCTTCCTCCAGGAGAGTAGCAAGCACGGCCAGGTGAGGGGATGGGGCAGGGCGGCTCAGCTCCCCCCGGGGACAGCGCGAAGGGCAGCCCCCACCGCGTCCACTCCATGTGCCCCCAGG
>VZRX01017566.1:81304-102555 GCA_013398075.1 Notiomystis cincta
CGTTCGCGGAGAGAGCCCCGAGGAGCGGGTGGAAGGGATGCCGGCTGATAGAAAGGGCCCCCGAGGAGCGGAGGGGGGGCGGGTCGGCTGATGGGAAGTGCCCCGAGGAACGGCTGGGGCGAGGGGCGGTGTCCGGTGGCGGGGAGGACGCCAGGAGCAGCCGGAGCGCTTGGAAGGTCCGGCGGTGGGGGGAGGCCGGCGGGGCCTACCGGAGCAGGCTGCAGGCCGGCCGGTGGGCCCTGCTGACGCCGCCCGCCCGCAGGACCATGGCGCAGTTCCTGTTCGAGGCCGACCTGCACGGGCTGCTGAAGCTGGACACGCCGATCCCGAACGCGCCGCCTGCGCGATGGCAGCGCAAGGCCAAGGAGAGCGGTCCCGGGCCCAGCCCCGTCGGCGTGTCGCCCATGAAGCCGGCCAATCGCTCCCACAGCTGCAGCAAGACGCCGTCCAAGACACCCGGTGAGCGCCGGCCGCGAGGCAGAGGTAGCCTCGGCCGGGTGCTTGTCTGTAGCGATGAGGCGGGGGCTCCCCGCCGCGCTGCCCCCCCGGCTTGCTGCTCAGGCCCGGAGGAGGTGGGCCGTGCTCCTGGCAATCACCCACCTCCTTCCCTGCATCGCGGGGGCAGAGCTCTGAGCACTGGGGCTGGCGAACTGCTGATCCCCCAGCTGAGCCTTGCTGGCACAGCTGCATGTTGGGGCAAGTGTGGGCGGGACTGTCAGCTGACAGCTTTACTTGCTGCAACTGTTTTTGTATCCTCCCCTTATCTGTGGACACTGGAATTGTTGCGCAAGACCCAAGGAGTTGTCTCCTGACAGTCCCTAGCAGAGCTTGGGGGCAGGGGGGAAAATATAAGTTAATTGTGACTGGGTAGCATGAGATCTCAGAGTCCTGCTTGTGTAGAACTTGTCTGGTAGGTGTGATGTGGAAGAGTGCTGGGTTTGCTTTCGTGAAAGCTCTAAAATAGGCTGTTAAATAGCTGTAAGACAATATTTTCATATGCAAATGCAGGTAAATCTGGATCCAAAATTCAAAGCACCCCCACAAAGGCTGGGGGGGATCGCTACATTCCCAACCGCAGTGCTATGCAGATGGAGATGGCAAATTTCCTCCTAACCAAAGAGAATGACCCTGCCGAGGAATCCCCTACCAAGAAGGTGAGCCTGTTGCTAAGTTACAATTGCTTCAACTACTGCTGCCAAACACCTAATCCTTCCTGCCCCTCTACAGAGAAATTAACTATAGGTTCTATCAAGTGGACACATGGGACAGCCCCAGCCATCACTACTTGCAGCTCTGGGCTTCAGGAGCCTAGGATGAGATTGAAGCTGTAGAGATTGCCACAAACTCTAGCCTATGTTGCTTCTGGTAGCAAAATTTAGCTTTTGACAAACGAGGCTTTAAAATATAGCAGGCAACAAAAACACAAAGCTGTGGGCCTATGCAAAGTGAAACTGCTGGTGGTAGCTATTCTAGGACAATGTCTACACAGGGGATAATTCTGGAATGTTTTACTCTGTGTTCTGAAATCTGTTTATGAAGCATTTGGTCACTTGTGGCTGTGGCTTTTCCCACTGGCAATGACACTGAATTTGCCATTGTATGAAAATGTGAGCAGGACAATGTGCAAAAGTCTGAGGAAAAACTACTTTGATCTGCCCATCTGTGGCTGACCCTTGCAGCACAGCTGAACCTCCTGATTCTAAGAGAAGGGGGCTTACATGTCTGTTTTAACTGCAGTGTGGGGATTGTGTTTGCATGCATTGCACTGAGGATGATTTGTCTCTGTAGGAGCAACAGAAGGCCTGGGCAGTGAATCTGAATGGTTTTGATGTAGAAGAGGCAAAGATCCTCCGCCTCAGTGGAAAACCACAGAACGCTCCAGAAGGTATGATACAGGGTCTGTGTGAGCTGAATCAGTGAGGGAGATCTGGTCAGGGGAACAGCAGCACAGAGGCCCTGTGTGTGGTCACAGGAGAAATCAACTGGTTTCTGACAGCTATGCACACTGGAGTCTCCTCTCTTAGGGCTCCTGAGGCTGAGGGAAGGCATTACAGTTACGGTGTAATACAGTTCATTGCAGTGAATTTATTTGGGAAAGTTGCAGTGACTGCCAGTTGCTCACGTGTACTGCAGATTGCAAACCTTCATGAGCTCTGTAAGAGCATCAAACTCTCTGCTGTGCACTTTCTAGCTTAACTGTAACTAAACATAATGGGATACAAAACCCCACGTGTTACGTAAATTTGTTTCCATGGATGAGGAAATTGTAGCTCACCCTGGTTTAGCATTCATATTGCCAGTGATGTTAGCACACTGTGCTCTCTTGAGTGTATCTCTTAGGACTTTATTTTCACTCCAAGGGTTTCCTAGTTGGGTCAGCAGCACTCAGGTGGGAGGAAACTAACTCAGGTTAACAAACCTGTTCCTCTGCACACAGGCTATCAGAATAACCTGAAAGTGCTCTACAGTCAGAAAATGACGCCTGGATCCAGCAGGAAGAATAGCAGATACATTCCCTCAATGCCAGACCGGATCTTGGATGCACCTGAGATCCGCAATGACTACTGTAAGTAGGCTGCAGTGCTGAGTGCTGGGCATCCAGAACATTCTGCTCTGGAGTGTCCTTGTGTAGCCTTACAGGAACGGTGGTCTAGGGCACTGTGGGCATAGTGAGAGCCAGAAGGGTGCCCCTTACTGGCACCTGTGTGCATGCACTGACTGCACACCTGCTGCATCAGCATGGCTGAAGGGCAGGGCTCTCTAGGTAAGCATGGTGTGACCTGTATTGCTCTTTCAAATTGTAGATCTGAATCTCATTGACTGGAGCTCCCAGAACTTCCTTGCAGTGGCTCTGGACAGCTCTGTTTATCTGTGGAATCACACTTCTGGGGAGATTATCCAGCTGCTGCAGATGGAGCATCCAGATGTTTACATTTCCTCTGTGTCATGGATTAAAGAAGGAAACTACCTTGCTGTTGGCACAAGTAGTGCTGAGGTCCAGGTGAATGCAAAACTAGTAAAACTAGAGGTGTTGTCAAGGGAGTGACAGAACTGTGGGGCCTGGGAACAAAAGCTTGGCTAGCAGAGGAAGGATGCTATGCACCTGACTTGTCTTGCCAGGTGTGGGGTGGAACTGTCCCCAGCCAAGTGCAGCATGCAGGGCAGGGTTTGTTTTGGGGGCTTTCTGATAAGTGCTGTCACCTTCTGTGCTATAGTCACGAGATAGTAATTTTCTCTGCTCCCATACTGAGAAGGCTGAATGCCAGAGCCTGGGCAGTGAGGTCCCTAGGGCATAGCAACAGGACAAGGTTTCCTCTGGACAACTTATTGCTTTGCCTCTCTAGCTATGGGACATTCAGCAGCAGAAACGTCTCCGAAACATGACCAGCCATTGTGCCCGTGTGGGAACCCTCAGCTGGAACAGCTACATCCTCTCCAGGTAAAGCAGTGGCTGAGGGTGGGTGGGTCAGGGGCAGTTTCCAGTTGTGTCCAATTCTTATCCTCAATCTCTGCATGGTGTGGGTTAGGGATGGCAGAGAGAAGTTTCTGTCCTGGCTTGGGATTCTTACTCAGCCTTGTCTGTTGAGACTGTGAGGAGAAGGCCTCTCTTCTGTATTGCACTTTGTGCTGAAGTTGTAAAGAGCTTGTGTGGGTGTTTCACTCACACCAACAGACCACTGTTGCTGGTAACACTGATTGAAACCCAGGGTTAGGTACAGCAGTCTTGCAACAACAAAAATGGATTTGTGTGAAAATGTGTCAGCCTGACCCTGCAAGCCTTCTCTCTGCAGTGGGGCACGGACTGGCCACATCCACCACCATGATGTCAGAGTGGCTGAGCATCACGTGGCCACCCTTGCTGGCCACACACAGGAAGTATGCGGACTCAAATGGTCTCTAGATGGCCGCTACCTGGCCAGTGGTGGCAATGACAATCTGGTGAACGTCTGGCCATGCACCCAAGGCGGGGGTGGAGACTTTGCTCCTGTACAGACCTTCACTCAGCACCAGGGTGCTGTCAAGGTGAGCACAGGACTGCCATGGGCACATGTCTGTGTGCAAGGCAGACACGCAGCACTGGCTGGGTGCAGGTTGCCTCTTGCACATCTGAAAATGAACTCTTCTCTCTCAGGCTGTGGCGTGGTGCCCATGGCAGATGAATGTTCTAGCCACTGGAGGTGGCACTAGTGACAGACATATCCGCATCTGGAACGTGTGTTCTGGCGCCTGCCTCAGTACTGTCGATGCCCATTCCCAGGTGAGACACAAACATCAGCTTGGAGACAAACACCTTCTGGCAGCACACCCACACTGAGCTGCTGGCTCCTCAGGCCCAGAGGCATGAGAAAGGAGGGGTCCATGCTCACCTCCAAGTGGTGAGCATCAGCACAAGCAGCTTCTCTTACCTGTGTTACTGCCTCTTCTCAGGTCTGTTCTATCCTGTGGTCAACAAACTACAAGGAGTTCGTTTCAGGCCACGGCTTTGCACAGAATCAGCTGGTTCTATGGAAGTATCCAACAATGACCAAGGTCGCAGAGCTGCAAGGTAGGTGGGCAGGGCCTGGGCCAGGGGGGGCACTGTTAGAGGTTGAAGGCAGCTGCAATCCTTGGTTTGAGCCTGCAGCATCACTGATACAGGATGGTATCCAGGGGCATGCTGCTATGAGTAAGGCATGCCCATGGGCTGTGGAAGAAACACCATTGCTCCAAGAGTATACTTGGGGTCTGAAATCATGCTGTCACAGCAGTGAGGGGACAGCTCTGCAAGCTGGCAGGGCTCATGGAAGCACACAGGAGTAAATGGGCATGTGCTGATCAGCTCAGGCCTGACTGCACTCTCCTCCTCCTCAGGTCATACCGCCAGAATCTTGAACCTGACCATGAGTCCTGATGGTACAACAGTGGCCTCAGCAGCTGCTGATGAAACACTGCGGCTCTGGCGCTGTTTTGAGATGGATCCCATAAAGAAGAAGGAGAAAGAGAAGGCAAACAGTGCCAAAAGCAGCATTATTCACCAGAGCATCCGCTGAGAGCACTGCATTGTTGTGGGGAGAGGGGGTATTTGGTTTACACACTGTACAGTATTTTAAATGTTAATAAACTGCTTAACTTGACTTTTTCTTAAAGGAATCTGATGGAAGAAAAAGCCATGGCTCCCAGACCTGAGTCCCTCCTCCCTCAGGTTGGGGATCTGGGCAAAGGGTGGAGCCTTTGTTCTTTGGGGCCAGTTTACAGGCACCCTGAGCCTAGTACAGCCTTAGCAGAAGGACACTGGGGGCTGTACTTCTGTTGTTGCTAAGACAGATGTCACCTGCTCCATATAGATGCTGACTATAAACACAGCAGCTCCAACACAGGCTCAACTGCAAGCACAGTTACCTCAATGGCCCTAGCTTCTCTTGTATCCTGTCTCACAACTCCAGGGGCCTTACTGTGGCTCTGCAGGCAACCCTCAGTTTGTCTTGTTCAGCTACAGGCAGCCAACACTGCCTGCTTATGGTGTTGGAATAGAATAGCTACTTTTGCAGACTAAATTGCTATTGGGGAAAAAAAAGGAGGGGGGAATATACAGCAACAGCTGTAATCACTCCAAAGGCCAGAAAGGGGCTGGCACTGGCATAAAGCCTGATGCAAAACAAAAGGTTAGTTTACACTGCCATAGCCAGCCTGGATGCCATGCAAGAGCCATGCAAAGCACCACCACCCCTGTGCTCAGGCCTTAGTCATGTATTCTTCTAACAACTCTGATCTGTCTTCCCTTCCTGCTGACAGGAAGCCCTGGTGCCTAGCTGAGGCTTCATTCAGGGGAGCAGGCACCAGGGCTCAGCTGACATTTGTCAGGGCTTGACTCCCCTGCACCTAGAAAAGTGCCTTTGTTCCAGGCTGAATTGTACTGAAGCAGCTTGTAGGGAACATATCTGAGCCCTCACCTGACCTGAGCAAGCCAGCTCAGCCATGCTCTCTGCATGGTGGAGCCACAGTGTCTGAGGTTGTGGGGCTGCACCAGACCCATCAAGCCTGTCCTTCAGCTGCACCAGCATTGCCAGGGGCTGCTAGGGACACTGCACAGCTGATTAGCACCTTGGCCTGTGCAAAGCAGCTCCACAAAGCCTGTGCCTGCCATCAGCCCTCTGATTAGCTGAGGGTGGATTATTAACTGTTTTCACCTTCCCGTCAGCACAGTACCACACTGTACTTAGCACCAGCTCTGCCTCCTGAGCTTTAGGCCAGCTGGAACCTTCCAAGGTGGCCAGTGGCAGCACCAATGTGTCTTTCCAAGGCCAGTGAGGGTGCAACCACACCCACCAGAGCACCCACACACACACAGCTGATATGGGGGGCACAGTACCAAAAAACAGCAGCTAAGCCCAGCATATTCCCAGCAGGGCTGCTGATGCATCCCCATTTGGCAACTTGGAAAGATCACAGGCAGTCTAAGGAAGGAGCTCTCCTTCTTCAGACACAAATCCTAGGGCTGCAGCTGTCTCTCATGAGGATGCAGGCAGGAACCAAGATGCAAGGTTGGGCTCTTCCCCAAAGCTGTGCTGCTGTTGTAGGAGCCCTGCCCCACACCCCTGCCCTTTGGTGCTGGCAGTTAGCACATACTTGTCCTGTAAGCCCAGAGCTGATTAGGCCTTCCTCTGGTCCCTGACCTGGAAAGTTTTATATGCCTGAAAGCTGCTGTCATTTTTTCACTCCCAATGTGAGAGCAGCTCAGCTTTCTCTGACAGGCTTTCTCCTTAGCACATACCCCACTCCCAGATGCTGTCCACCACACAGCATGAAGGTCCTCTGAGCATTACTAGAGGGTAATGATATGGCCCCATACTGGTCCCTACAGCCCTGGATTGAGGAGTAACAGAGGAAGGAAGTGGGCACTGATCCAGCAGGCCCAGTAAACACAGCCCTATAAGGTGTGAATTCAGTTCACAGCATGACAGCATATTAATTACCAAGTGCCATGGCCAGCCCATAGAAGAGCACAGCTAACAAGAACAATTGGAGGAAGGGAGAGCAGAGCACACGCAGGGAACAGCCCATTCTAAAATACCAAGCATAAGAAGTTTAAAGCATTGTTACTATTTTGGGCAAAGCAAAGACAGTCCTGTCTTTACCAAGAGCCAACTGGAGGGGAGAAGGAGGTTTGACAGGAAAAGTCCATGTCAGCTGGACCATCACCTACAGCTCCTGAAGTGGTGACTTCTGAGCACTGAACTAACGTTACACACCACTTCAGCATGGACCAGAACAAATTCTCATCCAAGTCTTTACTCCCAGAGAAGCAGCAACAACTGGGAGAACACTGCACAGTGCAGCAGCCAGATCCCACTTTATGGCTTCTTACATACAAGGACCTTGAGCACTGTAGAAGAGGGTGATGCCCATGTGTAGTTTAGGCATATTAGTCACACCAGTTCAGGTCACTTGAAGATGCTTTCCTACATTTCAGAGCATGGCCTTGAAGAGTACAGCAGCCCAGGCTGGATCAGCAGAGCTCTCTCACACCAAGCTCTGCTCCAGGGCTTTGACTGGACATTCACCAAAGCCCTCCCACCCCACAACCAAACCTACAGTGAAACTCAGCATCTGGAGGCTGCTGCTCTAACACATTCCTCCCAGCCACAAGCTGCCCAGCTGGCTCCTCACTCTTGAGTCAGCACCCAGCCTGGCCTCTGCTCAAGAGGGCCCCGGTTCATGGGGTGATGGGGAATGCAGCCCTGCACCCCAACATCACTGAAGGGACAACCAGAATGAGACAGTTGGAAAGATAACAGAGCCCAGCCAGGCAAGATGCACTTCTTCAGCAAAAGCAAGGCAGCAACATCAATCTCCCTCTGACCAACCTGAGCTGCATTCTGCACAGATCCATTCTGCAGGGACATTCACAGATGGCAGCAATTTTTGCTTGGGCAGATGCAATAAGCAACAAACTGCTGTTTCCCAAGCACTCAAGTTTCTAGAATCTCTATTCCCTGCTCTGCCATACCTCAAATCCCCATGATTTCTGAAAAGCAGCAGTTCTTCCTGGGCAGGTGGCCCAGGGCCCAGCCCACACCCACACTCCACCCCAGCCATTTTTTGACAGGGTGGAGTCACTTTCACAACAGAAGCCTTGACACACATCCAGCCCTGAGCACTGCTCTACTAAAACACTTGGAAACAATCTGCCATCTGCTTCATCAGCACACAACTATCACCCTCTTCCCCTGACACAAACCTGCTACACCAGCTGCTTCTCCCAGCCACACCAGGCAGGACCAAGCACCTGGAACAGCTTTTGCTTACATTAAGCCAAGAAAACAAGAGGACAGAGCCATTTCTCCTTCTGTTTGTTTATTTGTGATAGAAGAGCAGCCCAATGTGGCAGGGCCTGGCTCCTTCACCCTCATCCTCAAGGCCATCAGCATGTTTTGGTTACAGCCAGAGCAGGTGACGGGCACCAGGCCAGGAGAGCTGCTGCACTGCCCTGCTGAAGGGCAGAGTACATCTTCACCCAGGCCTAGTCAGATCCACAGAGGCAAGAGGTGCTCACACTTGCACCACAGCTGAGCACACTAAAACCGCCCACTACTGTGCTCAGGCTAGGCCAGAGCAGGGCTGGTCCCAAGCAGGAGAGCCCAGGAGCTGATTCTCAGGGCACTTATTGCTCAAGTCTTGAATTTACAGGAATGGAAGTGGTCCAAGACTAGGCTGAGCTTGGTCTCTCCCCACTCTGGAGCAAGCCACCAGCTGCCATAGAGGATCAGGTAAGTGTGGCTTAAGCACACACTGAGCACCCAGCCCAGGCACAAGAACAGCAAGGCAACCTGGGCTTATCATGTGGGGGAAGCCTTTCAGGCTGTCACAGCCCCTGCTATGTACCAAGCACAGGGCATGTGTACTGTACTGGGCAGGTCTGGGCCCTTAAGTCCCATAAGTACTGCCCCTACATTCTCCACAGACACCTGGGCACAGATATGCCAGGGCAGGACTCCCAAGCTGGGCACACAGGGACCAGAAGGGACATGCAGCACTGTGGCATGGAACAAAGTGGCACAAGGCATCGTAGAGCAGGAGCACTCACACAGGAGCTGGCAGTGGCAAGCAGCCAGGGACGAATCTGCTCATCCACACAGGCTCTTGTGAGACAGGGAAGAGGAGAGGGCACCAGGACAGGAAGCAGTCTCTTCTTTTGGTCCTACTCAGAAGGAAATGGCCCCTAGGCAGAAGAGCCAGATGTAGGCACTTGGGGGAAGTTCCTTTGGAAACACTGGAATGGGACTGCAGCCCCACAGCTGTGATGCAGGCAGCTGCCTCTCTGCTCAGCAACACTGAGAAGCAGCACAAGCCCTCCCAGGAGCAGAAGTGGCCCATGGCTGCTCAGAGCAGAGGGGCTGAGCATGCAGACAGGGGACAGCAGGACTGGGCACAGGGGTACAACAGTCTGTAGGCACTTGACTTGGCTAGTGGCACCCAGGAGCAGAGGGACAGGTCCCAGCTGCCTCTGCCCCGGGGCTCTCATTGGCTCTGGGAGCACTTTACCCTCTAGTTGGCTTTGACCTTGCCATTGGTGACAGTGCCATTTTCATGGATGCTGCTACCGTTGTGCTGGGCTGCTTGTTGAGCCACTCTGGGCAACCGTTTGCCCTTGGTGTAGGACTGGTACCAAAAGTTGGAGAAGAGGATGAAGAAGATGGTCCCATAAATCCAGATAAGGTGAATGAAGATGGGGAACTGGTATTGGCAGTTGGGCATGAAGTAATACTGGGAGATGTGGACGGAGACAATCACAAACTGTGCCTGGGAGCAAGGCAGAGGAAGAACAAGTTATTCAGAGGAACAGGGTCAGGGAACCCACTAGAGATCTTATTTTTAAAGGCAACACCTAGACAGACTCCTTTCCCAGTCTAAAGCAGAGGTCCTTATGGTGAGGCAGTCAGCAGCAGCTAGAAGAAGCAGGCACAAGTCTCAGGGCAGCATATGCCTCTCACCCTCCCAACACAGCTGCACCCCAGGGGCAGCAGGCTGAACAGCATCCACACCCCAGCCAGGCTGGTAGGGCTATCAGAGGCCCACAGTGGGGCAGAGCTGCTAAAAACTCAGAGCAATACACTACAGGAGACAACTACTGCTGCTGGCTGCACCTTTCAAAGGTCACATTGGGCACATGCTCTGCTCCAATGCACAGACTCACCAGCTGGATGGCTGTGATGTGCTTCTTCCACCACAGGTACTTCTGAAAGGCAGGTCCTGCTGCTGAGAGCCCATAGTAGAAATACATGACAACATGCACCATAGAATTGATCATGGCATGGAATGAGCCCATTCCCCCTGTCAAGATAGATTTTCCTTAGTGTAAGTCAATACTCCACAGCAATCAGCACAACACAGAGCTGCTAAGAGCACAGTAGGGCCAAAAGCCCCTTCTCTCAGCATGCTGGGGTAACTCCACCCAATCCATGCACCCAGACAGTTGCCATCTTACCTGGACCAAACTTTGCTCCCCACCACCAGCTCCATGGCAGAACAGAGTGGTGGAAAAGGTGCAGGAATGTGACCTGTTCATTCTTCTTCCGCAGGACAAAGATCACCTGCAATGAAAGCCAAAAAGCATCAAGGACCTGCAGCCCTGGGAGCACCTAGAGCAGGCTGGGCCACTAATTCAGTGTCTGATCTCAGTGATGCTTCCCTTCCTCCCTCCACGCTCACTGTCATCATCCATTAGGTCACCCCACAGTTTCCCAAGCTGTACCACATCAAGAGTGGCCTCAGCATTAATACTCCAGAGTGGTCTCCTTGTCAGTGATGCCAGACAGAAGCACTACCAGGTCAGACAGGAAGGGCTGCAAAAGCACCTACCCCAAATATACTGGGCCTCAACTCCCTGCCCAGCTAGTGATGACAAGGCCTTCTCAACAACTCACCGTGTCTGTCAGTTCGATGAACTTGGAGAACACAAAGAGCCAAGCAACACTGACCATCTGTAACAGAACAAGTTAACATTAGAGACCCACCTCAGCCTGAACATGCCCAGTGACTGAAGGGCTTCCTATAGTTACCCTGGCATGAAACCAAGGCCCAGACACTGCACATCCCTCTGCCTCAGGAAAGGCAGGAGCTGTGACCCTGCTGTCCAAACAGAAGTGCTAAAGGCCATCCCCCACTTATCAGGAGAGGGATGAGAACTCACCCTGAGGGCCTTGGGGTCCTGTGAGAAGTCCACAGGGTCACATCGCCAGGTGTACCCAGTAAGCCACCCTGCCATCAGGAACTGCAACAAGAGCATCATCAGGGTGAGGCCCAGCACATCACCCACAGCTTGTCAAGCTCTGCACAGAGAGGCAGGGAACAGCCAGTAAAAGGGCTCCCCCATCACCCATGCAGCCTGCACACGCTGCATTACACATGCCTGACCAAGCTACTGACAACTCACCTCATAGACTATGTAAAGGGAGAGTCCCACCAGAAAGAAGTTGTATAGCACCATGAACTTCTTCAGGTTTAAAGGCTTCCTGTTGGCCATTAGCCGGGGACCCAAGGACAGGACAAAGTAGACATATCCCAGAAGGATGCCCATCACAAGGAATGGGGACTGCATCAGTGGATAATCAGCGATGCGGGGGTCTGCAGATAGAGCCACAGTGCAGAGCAGTTAGCATCCTCACCCCAGCCTGCTGCTAGCAGTGCTACTGCCACAGTGGAGGCAAGGGCACAGCAATCCTGTTCTAGGACACGAGTGCAAGTAGGGAAGCAGTCTGGGAGCAGAGGCTGGTGAAGTAAGCCAGACTCAGCACAGTATAGCCTGAAGCCATGCTGCAGGGCAGCCTGGAGATCTTCTGCCCAGGAGAGCACAAGTGCCCCAAAATGATTTGCACAGGCACTGAGGAATACAGCCTCATAATAGGCAGCACAAAAACCACAGAGCTGCATCTGTGTAAAGGCAAAGACAGGATGCAGTTAGACCCAGGGATGACCACCCTCCAGTGCCTCTGGCAGTAAAGCATGTAGAGCTACCTGTCTGATAGCTGGGCAAAGCCAAACACTCACCTGCTTTCTTCATGAAGTCCTGATACATAGCCACAATCCCCTCCATGGTGGTGGCAGTATCTCTGTGGAAAGAGGCAGGGAAGATCAGGTAGCTGTTTTCCCAGGTGGGCAGCCTACAAAGCATAGCCTTGCAGAGCAGCAAACTCCAAGCCCAGTTTCAGAGAAACAGTCTGGCCAGTGTTGCTCTCAGCTGATCACACACTAGCATCCACTTCCCAGCTGAGCCACAGGCCTCCTCACTTCTCACAGAGCCTAGCCCTGTTTCCTCAGCTCTGCTGGGAGCCCCATCATCCAATGCTAGCAGTCCTTCCAAGGCAAGAACCCAACATTTCAAGCCAGCTAGGAAAGCTTCCAACATAGCACCGTATCTTCAGCCCCTTAATCTCGCTCCTGCTGTACAAGCTCAAGCATTATCATCCACAAGCACCATGATGTTGCCACCAGCCTTGGCACCCATACCCATATACATTGCTCTGTCTGAGCCTGGTGCAGAGATGCAGAGCTGGCCCACACTCTCCACAGTGCAGTGCCTTTATGATCAGCTTTGGGCTCCTGCCAACTGATTCCCACCACAGAAGCAGCACATCATCACTGGCAGGCCCATTACATGAGGAAGGAAATCCATAGGTTCAGAAACAAACATCAGTTTCTGGTGTCAAAGTTCCCAGTTTCACATCCTTGCACAAAACCCTCCTGAAAAGAAACTACTACCACATAACCTAGTACCTCAGAGGCCAGGTGCATCCTGCTTGGCAATTGCATCTCCACTCCCCTTCCAGAGAAGAGAAAGCCATACAATGTAAGGCTGCAGGGAATGTGGCACTCCCCACACTTGCTCAGCCTCACTATGAATGCACACCAGACAGTGATCCAGGCATATGCTCTCCAGAAAAGCAGGAAGGGCCCAGGCTCTTACTGGTGCAGGCAAGTTTGAAACACTCTCACCCATCCCCCTGTGCTCCCCAGCCTCTCCCCAGCCCACAGGACACCAGAGCAGCAGGAAGGGAGGTAGAGCACAAGCCCAGCCTCACCTGACTCATCTACCTGAGAGGGAGGCATTCCCCACAGCTGCTACCAGATACTCCACCTATCCCTTCCCTCCAAGAAGGTGCACAGGAGTCACTGCCCATGCATGGCCTGGGGAAATGGGTCCCCAGCCCAGTCTGCCCAGGAGGTATATTGCTGCCACCACCAGGAAGCACATGGCCTCTTCCAGAGCAGCAGCCAGGAGGCTGAAGCCAGAGTACCCTTCTTCCCAGTAAGGCCCCTGAATACTCAGCAGCCACTGCCATCTCAAGCCAACACCAGCATTGCTCCTTCAGCTTCACATCAAGAGGAAGAACTCAATGTCATCTATGCTGTAAGCAGGATGGCAGCAGACACTTCCTGTGCAGAGCTACCAGGCACCTCTATGCCAGGCTTTGAGGGCAGTAGTCTCTGGGGGGGCCTAGCACACACCATTCTGTCTCACCGTTCCCTGCAAATCAGTTTGCTGCAGCAGCACTGGCTCTGTGCCTGCCCAGCCATACCCTCTGCATTCCTCCAGACTGGGGAGTGCCACCTAATCTCTCTGCAAGGGCAGGGAGCCGGAAGAGGTCTCCTTCACCTCAACCCTCCAAAACACCCATTCCACCAAGCAAGGCTCCAGAGCAGCCTGCACAACCATGAAGCCCAAGGACAGAGCCCAAGAAGTTTTGCTGTGCTTCAGAAAGCACAAAAGGTGGCCAAAGCCCACTTAGGACTGATCTCCCACACACATCAGGGGACCTCAGCAGCAAAATAGATGTTCACCCTCCCAACCCAAGGTTTTGAAGGGTTTAATAGCAAGCAATACTCACTTGTGGTATCACTGTGATGCAAACAATATTTAAGGTTCTGGGCACTGCCAAGATTATCCACTCTCCACACGCAGCAAAGGCCAGCTAAAAACATAGCAGGAACTATTGCATCCTTAAGAGACACTCAAGGCTCAGCTGTGGGAAATGCAGTAAGTACAAGTCTGGAAAGCTGCTGAGCTTTATGTTGCTTTAATGGCTAAGAGCAAGCCCCAAACTTGTCTGTCTAGTTTCACCTTTCAACCACTACATCCAGCTACACCTTTATTTGCTAGATTGAGGAGCCCTCAAGAGTCAGTCCTCAGCAGAGGCACCTGACTATCCAAACTGTGTTTATCTTATCAAGGTGAATGAGTCAACCTTACTACAGGTCCAGGGCAGAGACAAAAATCCTGCTGAGTTCTTGCCTATTTTGGGCAGGCTAGGATGAGAAGAGCTGTCTTTGAGCTCAAAGCTGCATCTCACACTGCAGCAAAACACTTCAGCTCAGGCACTATGGATCATTTTGCTGACCCTGGGCCAAAGCCTCCAGTACCACTGGCCAACTAGGACCCCAGCTCAAAACAATTCAGGGTCTATGACAACTATTCCTCCAAGCAGTGGGAGAAGCAAGTTTCAACCCAGGACTAGCACAGAAGTCCCCATCAGCGTGAATCGCAACAAGTCCCTCTTATTGCTGTTTTGTAAAGCACCTCTAACACTCCTACAGCCACACATACCACAGGAAGTTGGGAGGCATTGGACTTGTCCTGAACACAGGCTCTGGGCAAGCACAGGGTGTTCTAACAGGGTGGAAATAGTAGAATTATGCTACAGGCCCTTCTGGAAAGCACCTATATATTTTCCTCAGTTTCTCTAGGCAGAAAAACATCCTGCTAAATTAAGCTAACAGAGCAACCACATCTCCAGGGAAACCCCTGAGGTCTTCAGGTCTTTGCAAGACCTGGCATCCATCCATGCTGGCATACTACATCATCCTGCATCAAAGTGGTTAAAGTATGCCTTGTTCAGTGAGCAGATGCAGGTATGTCTTGCCCTCCTCTGTCCCTCAAGGGGCAGCCAGTGGCCTTGGGGTGTTGACAGTTGAGCAGCAAAGTGGGAGTTACAGGGCAGGCCAAAGCAGTACCTTCACTAAGCAGGGGATGTGAAGTGCACTGGCTTGTTTAAAACATGACTGCTCTGTGCCAGCCTTTCTGCTGCAGGCAGGAGTTTTCCAGCACAGAGCAGCAATTCCCAGGAATGTGAACCCCCCTCTGTCATCTCCTCTGTGTACAACAACCCTCTGCACTTTGAGAGGGGTTCACCATCCAGACAGGCACCTGCTTTTACTCTTACTGCACTCCATGCTACCTTGCATATCACACACAGCAGGTGTTCACAGCTCAGTGGTTGGATCTCTCCTCTCTGCACATGAAGGACACTTGCTTTCCTCTGACTCCACCTAAATCCTGACCTTCTTAGGCAAGGAGTTGGGAGGAGATGAGGAACCAAAAGCTGAGCCTTGAACAGCTAAAGAGAAATCAAGCCAACAGGTCCAAGCATCCCAAATGAGCAGGAACCCTAGGGGCCCAAACACACCCTGCATGATACAGAGAAACCTTGCAACACATCTCCTTCTATCTCTCAGCAACAGGGAGTCACTTCCCCATGTCAGAGAAAAAGTTCCCACTATTTGCAAACTAGAGAATCAGGCCACAATCTGCTCCAGTAACCAACATCAAGGATTAAATACTTGCTTACACCAAGCAATGTGTACACTGCATATTTTCAGCAAGCTATACAGCTAATTAGTGCAACTTCAGCAACAACAGCAAGGCCTTTTATGACCAGCCCCAGTCAGACCACAGCACTGTCAGAACCATGACACTGACAGAGACCAGAGCTCAACCCAGTTTGCTTTGCTAACAGGCTTGCAGAGCACATATCTCCCCACACAACAACCATCTGCAAGCAACAGACTGCCCCAGACATCGAACACTCCTACTCCTCAGCATACAGGTCAGAAATCAGTCCTGTAATAAGTGCAAAAGCAAACACCCTCATCTCCCCACTAGTTTAATTAAAAGCAGCACCAAAACCATCTGGTAGGTGGCCACAGAGCTGCCACCCTAGGGAGAGCTGGCACAGGGCCCTTGCTGAACTGGCTAAAGCAGGCTTGGTCCCAGTGGAGCTTCCCAGGGAGCAGCAGCCCTCAAAGTTCAGGAGATAATCAGTTGGCCAGATGTGAAAACAATTTGCATCCCTGGCCTACAAGATGGCATCAAGGCTTGCTGCCTGATGCATCTTTGAGCTCTACCATCTCTCAGGAAGAAGCATCTTCCTCCCCCAGCTCCCCACCATAGCACCTGCCCAGTTGCCTGGAGTTCCAGAAAGTCACTGTGGGGTCCAGCAATGCCTGCATACACCCCCACGTGCCCAAGGACTGTATTTCCCTGCAGAAGAGTGGAACTGATCAAGCCAGACTCTAGCAGCCCCAGGCCAAGCACAGACATGGGTGTGTACTGCACACACAAGGCTGGCATCTCAAAGCATCACCACCAAGAGCTGACAGTCCCAGCTCCAGAAGCTTTCCTGAGCTTATGCACAAGTGAATCCAGCAAGATGAGGAACGTGAAACTTTATCTGCCCCAAACACACAGGCAGCAAGGCAGTCAGAGCAAGACAAGAAGGAGCCCAGCCAGCTATAAGGTGTGAACCCCTGTTTTTTATCAACTCTTCAGTGGGACCACTCTAAGACTGAAATGTACAGCGAAACACAGAAAACTGAATTTGGATCTCCTCTGTCAGCTGCTCTGTGCCCAGGGAAAGGGAGAGGGGCTTGTAACCAGGCACCACACACTTATTTCACACATAGCATCTCCTAACACCAGCTCAAACATGTGCAGCAGAGGCCACTGAACAAGAGAGCTGTATTTAAGTACACTTGCATTCCTGCTAATAATTTCAGCCATTCACTGAAGACTCAAGATAGCATTGTCCACATGCTTCTAAAGTCATGTTTTTTCTCAAAAGAAATCAGTCTAAAGACATGCCTGTTAGCAGCCCACCAGCCACAGAAGACAAGTCTGGCAGGACAACTGGAGCTCCTATGTTTCAAGTGTGGAAAGCCATGGCACCAGATTAGGGCAGAGCAGTAAAGCAGCCCTCCTATCCTGGCACTTGAGCTCTGAGAACTTGGGGCAAACTCTGATTGGAGTTTGAGAACAACCAGTCCCAGAACTCAGTCCACAACATTAACTACAAAGACTGCAAGGAAACTTTATGCTAGCACCACCAGATAAGTTTTCCTATTTGAATCATATCCATTTGTCATTTCCTCTGGCTCACCTACTTCATGCTGAGTGTCAAAGGATACAGCCAACAACCTGGTACCATGGATTCTACACGAGCATATTCTGAAGTCAGCACAGGAGCTCTGTGTTCACATAAGGGACGCAAACTCTCAAAGTCGTGGTGTGTAACAGCTCTTGCAAGAGCTGCCATTGCAGCTGGTGCAGGAGTCACACTGGCTGGGTGCTGCTCCTGGCACCCTGGATCCAAGTGGCAGAAGTGTCCTGCCTGAAGTTGAGCAGTTTCCTCATCTTCACCAAGTGTGTGTTAATACCCTACCACTCTCTCACGAAGCGGCTGTAAAACCCTGAGGCCTTTGGATAGCATCCTACAAGGAGATTAAGCTCTCTCCTTCCCATACTCAGTGGAAGCAGGGAAAGCAAGAGGAGACTCACAGATTAGCAGGAAAGCTCTGACTGACAGAGTGGCACCTCAAAAGCTTTCAGGGAAAGGAGGACACGCATTGCAATAGGGTACTGGTAGCCTTGTACAAAAATCAAGGCAGATAATCAAGATCCCACAAGAGTACACCTTGCAGTAAGAGGTTTAATATGCATGCCTTATTTTTTCAGGGGCAGCACCTCCCCAAGCTGTTCAGAGCAGGTTTGCTCCTTTTCACATCCAAAGCTAGTTGCTGCATCTTCACAGAACTGATATCAGTAGAGATGAGAGCAGTCAGAAAAAAAAACAGAAAAAGCAACATTAGGCAGAAAATCTGACATAGCAAAGAACAAAGGAGTAAAGACTGAAGGAAGAAAAGCAACAACGTGAGATACATGTAAAAGTGGAAAATAAGGTATTTCCTTTCTGAGCTAACCATATTGATCTGTGTCACTCCCTCTTACAGCACCAGGTGAAGGTAGAGATGACTGAGCTCCCTTCTCTGAAGTAAAGGCATCCAGCAGCCCCCCAGAGTACACAGAGCACTCAGGAAGGACAGAACTAGGCAGGTGACAGGAGGGCAGGCAGGGATAGATTGAGCAAGGCCAACTTCAACACCTGCATCCAAAATTAGGTCAAGCCTTCTAAAGCCACAGAGTACCCCTATCTGGAGGTGGAACAGGCTGTACCACAGCACCCACCTCTGGTTTTAATCACTATGCAAATGCCTCAATACAAGGCTTCACCTCTGTTCTCACGGCACTGGCTGTAATCAGGACACAGTAATGATTAGTGTGCTCTGCCCCATTCAGGTCTGTGCATTAATGAGACAAGCACATCAAGACAAGATGGACATTAAAAGTCTACAAAGTAAGATGCAGAAAGGAAAGACTCACAAATTCCCTCCCACAGCTTTATTTGGAGTATTCAAGAAGCCCAGGTATGAACCCAGAGCCACTTCTCAACAAGACAAGGGGCCACTGCCTGGAACTTACCATGACATCAGCTTTTGTCCTGTGCCCTCCACACCAAGAAGGCAGTGCGTTCACACAATCTTCTAACAAGAGAGCAGAATGTTCTCTGACAGTAGGAAGATGTCATACTCCAGTAGCACAGTATAGGCACCTAGAACCCAACAAGCCTGAGGCTTAATGGTTACTGCATTCAAGCAGGTTCACAGCCTTCCAAGCACAAAAAAAAAGTGAAGCATGAAGCCTGGTTATCTCAACACAGGTGTAGATTGACCACTCAAAGTCAGCACATTTGCTTCTACTGCTGCTCCTGTACAGACAGGGAAAGCCTCTTAGGGTTAAGTAGAAGCAGCACGAGTTATAAAATCTGTGTGTGTGTACAGAGCAAATGTTAAACTATGAGATCAAGCTGATCTGATCCACAGGGTAAGAGCAGTCCTTGCAACAAGCTGGAGAACTTGCTGCCAGTGACAGCTCACCACCCCAATCCATCCCACAGGGAAGAATCAACCCTATGACACACTAAGGGAAATCAAGAAACATCAGACCCAGTTATCACCTCTGCCATCCTCAAGCCACTAAAGGCTCAGAATGCAGACAGCAGGCCTGATGGTGAGGAACAGGCTGTGGCAGCTGCAATTTGTCATCTCTAAGCAACAGCAGCCCCACAACTCCTGCAGGGAAGAGTCCTGGCTCCTGGGGACCGTCTCCTCCCTATAAGAGCCCAAGCTGCCTCACCTGTTTGACTGGCAAGAACCAGACTTTCCAGCCCAAGAACTCCCACCATCTGACAGCTGGTAGGGCACATGCTACCAGAACTTCAATACAAAAGCACAGAAACACAGAGCATCTCTTGGGCCATCGCAAGCACCACTCCCAATGTCCCTTGTAAGCATCTCAGGCTGAGTGTTCACTGTGCTGTAACCCCCAGCAGAAAAGGGGAAAGCATTCACATTCAAGACAGTGCCAAGCCAAGCACCTGCTTCTGACAGCAGCTTCAGAGGTTCCTCAGGAAGCAAAGCTTTTCTCCACCAGGAGAGAAAGGAGACACTTCAATAAGCTCGCTTATTTTTATCTCTAACACATGACACGAGCCACCTCTAGATCAGAGGGAGCTTTTACTCCCAAGTCTCAGTTTTAACACTACTTTCTCTTATATTACACTTCTTCCCTGAAGGACCACATAAACCCCCCACCCAACAGACTTTCAGGAAACAAAAATAAGAATACAACATAAGGCAGGACCACAGAGGCCCAGGCTGTGTGGGTGGCACAGCTTAATCCCTGCAGCAAGAGGTAGCAAGTAGATGCTGCAACAGCTGGCATCTAGCTGTTGCTCATAGGAACAGGCTCACACCCATGAGCTAGAGGGTCTTCCTAAGAAAGAGATAAGGCACAGCAGTCTCAGTCAAGCCCCAAGGGCTCAGCCAGCTGTTTGACTCTAAACTATCCTCAAGAAGCTGCCCAGCAGGTCTGGTGGGAAGGTCAGCTCCATCCAGCTAGGAATCTGCCCTGGCTGCATTCTGGTAGAAGAGAAGGTGGTCAATTTGGGACAGCACAGCAGGATGGATGCACTGCTGCACAGGCAATCCTGGCCTCCAATGAGGCAAAGACATGCTCTGAGGAAATGCATTAGGCAGGTAAAGCACCCAGTGTTATCCCATGCTGCCCACTGAGCATAGGAAGGGGTATTCCACCCATTTCTCCCTGCCTTTAGGACTCTAGAACCAACATGATCAGTCACAGGGAAAGCACCTGACAGCCCCTCTGCAGGCAGCAGCCCAGGCACCGAGGCACGGATTGCCACCCCCGAAGCTTCCCCTCTTGTTGCAATGCCTATTTATGCTGCCTCATTCAGTCTGTTACAACGTAAAATACAAGTAGCTTTCCCAACTGCCCCTTCGTTACTACAGAGGAACTGGCCCCCGTAAAGGGATCTACAGACCAAGCCCTGGACTGCCAGTGGTTATCGAGCCCGCACTGCTCCAGGAAGCGCAGACCTCTGTGCACGACCACAGCAGTGCCAGGTGAGCCCGAGAGCAGACGACTGCTGCCACCAGGGGGGTGACAGTGACCTCCTCAAGCCACCGCGTTCCAGAGCGAGGGCCAGCGGGAGGCCAAGCACCTACACGAGCCGGCACTGAAAGCTGACATTGTGTCGCAGCAGCGGGGGAGGCCTGGTACTGCCACCCTGCCCGGAGGAGGAGGGAAGAGCCATCTGAATAGTTACATTGATGCCGAGATCTGGGTAGAAGAAAGCTCCCCGGCCGCCGGGGGCTGCTCTCGCCTCACAGCAGAGAAGCCCCAGCAGACCACAGCCCTCGGCTGCTCAGCGTACCTGTTGCTCTCAGCCCGATGCCCACAGCAGGAGCCTGGCAGCGCCCCTCTCAGCCGTGCTGCCACCCCTGCGAGTCCCTCTGGCACAAGCCCCGGCTCCGCTGCCGCCGGAGGGAGCGCCGGGTCCCCCCCGCCCGGGCGGTTCCCGGCCCGGGTGTGGCGCGGCCGGGCCCGGAAGCGGGGCCGCGGCCCAGCGGGGCCTGCGCGGCTGGGAAGGGCCGCAGCGGGCCCAGAGAGGCCCCGCGCCGCCGTCACGATGTGTGGGGATTCAGCCACCTTCAGCGAGCCCACGGGGCTACTCCGCTGCCTGTGGAGCTGGGACGGTCCCGCCAAAACGCCAACAGGGCGATGCCGATCCCGTCCCTGAGGC
>VZRX01017566.1:103425-125455 GCA_013398075.1 Notiomystis cincta
GGTTGGGCAGGGTCAGCCTGCGGCTGGCTCGAGGGTGGTGGTGACGGCGTGAGGGACACCCGAAAAGGTCCATAAACCAGCAGCTCATAGGCTTTTTTCCTCCCGTGACGCCGCAACAGGCACTGCGAGCTTTCGGAGACCCCGGACCGAACCAGAGACGCCGACTCTGACCGCGCACAGTTCCCAGAGTGTTTCCATCCTGTGGTGCCTTCACAGCCATGCCAATCTGCATCCTAAAAAGTGGCCGGGGCTTGACTCGCTCTCGTCTGGTCTGAAGGCGTTTTCGGAACTCACTCTTCTAATTGTTAGGAATCATCTTCTCATTTCCAGCTTAATTTGATGCACGGCTGGTTAATAAACATTTGTTCCTCTGCCAACGCTGTAATTTATCTCACCCGGATCCTGCCTTGGTGTTCATGCTACAATCTATTTGTAGACTGCAATCATCTCCCTCTCAGCCACTACAGGGAAGACTAAACAAGTTTTTCCAGCATTTTCTTGCTAGTCTGCCTGTCCCTGCACCTAATGCTAGGGTAGCTCTTTTTGCTGTACTGCTGTTCACATTTCCTCTCCTGAAGATGGGTGACCAGGAGCAGACCTGTGCTCACCTAGTGAGAATTCCCCATCTGGATACAGGCAGGGCTGCATTCACAAAGGCAAGTCAGTGTCTCTCCTGGTGACTTTCTAGCCCTTTTTTGGTGCTACAACATTACTTTCCCCTACATTGTTAATGCACTACAACATTCTGATTTCAACAGATTACACCTAATATTTGTGCTAGTCCTTAACGAAATCAATTTATAAAAACATCCACAAAGTACCTCAGTAGTAACCTTCTGTGTGTCCTGATATGCTCCCTTTCTTCAGTCTTTGCTTTCATCTTGACCTTAACCACTCCTTCCCACGTGAAATTCCTGTGCTTGTTTCTGCCCCAGCATCTGCCAAGGCTCCTAACTGGTCCTAAGGTTCAGAGCTGCTTCCCTGGAGTCCACACATGGCCTATAGCTTTACAGAAAGGGTTTTTTTTAACTATCAACTTAGTCGACATAATAAACTTTATTTTATTTTCCATTTCCTGCCTGTGTGCTGTGCTGTATTACTCTTTAACTGGATACTGTTAACACCAGACTGGCAGAGCCAAAGCAGTCTGGATCACTTTTTGTCCCTTGTTGAGTATAGGCATCAGCCTTGTTAGTTACTCTTCACTTTTTTCTTTTTTTTCCCTCCTTTGACTTTGCAACACTGCTCTATTTTTAGTTGATTTGTGGTCCAATTCAATAGAAACCTTGCTATGTAGTTTATCACGAAATTACAGATCATCAATGGATTCCTTCACACTCCCTAGTACTGGATTCTTTTCCAGTTTGTATCCTGCATCTCATAGCTTTCTCCAAGCATTCCTTCTCTCCTCTGGATCCACCCTTGCTGGCAGGCTTGTCAGGCTCTAACAATGAGCCCCAAATTGCACAGCCCAGCCTCTTCCTGCTATTGGAATTAATTTTCAGGTCACTCTCTTTTCTTCTGCTCTGAATGCAATTTATTTCTCCTCTCTTGGTCCTGGACTCTATTTCCCTGTTGTCTCTGCCACCTCCACCATTATTTCTGTGTGGTATTTGCTCATTACTTTTTCCTTTCTACTGCATCTTCTGCTTCTCTCCTTAATTCTCCAACACACTGAATAGATTTTACCACTTTATTTCTCCTGCATCAGTTTGTTCTTCTTTTCACACTCACTAGCTTTGGTGGGTTCCCTTTGCATGTTGGCCTTTGGTTACTTCTCATGCTCAGCAGGTGTCTGGGGTTCCTTGGTGTTCACCTTTCCCACAACATTCCCAGTGCTGTGGCAGCCTGGGCAGGAGCTCCAGCTGGAGCAAGGACCTGGGCTGCAGGAGCACCCTGACTGCAGGAGCACCCTGGGCTGCAGGAGCACCCTGACTGCAGGAGCACCCTGACTGCAGGAACACCCTGACTGCAGGAGCACCCTGACTGCAGGAAAACCCTGGCTGCAGGAAAACCCTGACTGCAGGAACACACTGGCTGCAGGAACACCCTGGCTGCAGGAGCACCCTGGCTGCAGGAAAACCCTGACTGCAGGAACACACTGGCTGCAGGAACACCCTGGCTGCAGGAGCACCCTGGCTGCAGGAAAACCCTGACTGCAGGAACACACTGGCTGCAGGAACACCCTGGCTGCAGGAGCACCCTGGCTGCAGGAAAACCCTGACTGCAGGAACACACTGGCTGCAGGAACACCCTGGCTGCAGGAGCACCCTGGCTGCAGGAAAACCCTGACTGCAGGAACACACTGGCTGCAGGAACACCCTGGCTGCAGGAGCACCCTGGCTGCAGGAAAACCCTGACTGCAGGAACACACTGGCTGCAGGAACACCCTGGCTGCAGGAGCACCCTGGCTGCAGGAAAACCCTGACTGCAGGAACACACTGGCTGCAGGAACACCCTGGCTGCAGGAGCACCCTGGCTGCAGGAAAACCCTGACTGCAGGAACACACTGGCTGCAGGAACACCCTGGCTGCAGGAGCACCCTGGCTGCAGGAAAACCCTGACTGCAGGAACACACTGGCTGCAGGAACACCCTGGCTGCAGGNGGAAAACCCTGACTGCAGGAACACCCTGGGCTGCAGGAACACCCTGACTGCAGGAACACCCTGACTGCAGGAACACCCTGGGCTGCAGGAACACCCTGGCTGCAGGAGCACCCTGGCTGCAGGAACACCCTGGGCTGCAGGAACACCCTGGCTGCAGGAGCACCCTGGCTGCAGGCACGTGGATCCAGCCCTGTGCTGTCCGAGGGGGTGATGCAGGGTCCCCTCCTAACCCTTGGGGACAGGCATCCAGCAAGGACTTGACTAATCTGCTAAGTGCTGTGAGTCAGATGCAGGGTAGCACAAGAACACATAGCAAAGAAAATCCCTCAAAAATGAGGGAGGAGAGGAACACAAATGATGTGACCTGTTGTGTACAACCTGATCTTCCCAAAGTGTCTTGAGACAGAATCCTTTACAGATGGATAATCTTCTGCTTCCATCTTGAATCCTGCCCATCTGACCTGAAATGTGGGAGAGAGAAGCTGTTTGCAGCCAGCCAAGTGTGTCACCCTGACCACAGTCTGGACCACCAGCCCAGAGATGATCCTGTCACAGGCCTGCAGGAGGGAGTCCTGCCTGCACTAGCCACTCCTGCAGCTGGCAAAGCCCTACAAGTCATTAACTCTTCACCTGCAGTTCAGGAAACAACCAGGCTGTTGTGTGCTTGCTCCCAGCAGCCTGGACTGCAGCAGGCCCCAGTTTGGAAAAGTTTAAGCTCCTTCCTCCGTTCCTTATCCTGGAGAACAGCATACCGTTTTCACTTCAGCTTTAGGGAGGGTTCTGCTGGTCCTTCTTAGCATGAGGATCTGATCAGATGAGTCTCAGATCAGGGAGTCTCTGCATTCCTCCTTTCCATTGTTCCCTCTGCTGGCCCTTCTCTCCTGCTTTCTCCTTGCAGAGCCAAGTGCACCTTTCTTTCCCCGCATCACTCGGCCCTGGTGCAAAAAGCAGGCGTGGGCCCATGTAACTTGCTGAAGGCACAAATACTGAAGCCATCCTCAGTGCAGAGGATTACCAGACTATCAGATGGGAAGGTCTGTAACAACTAAGCAATGGAAAAGGAGTGAAGTTCATTGAGAGGTTATGACCTCAGGGATTAGTAATGGTAATTTTTTCTGCATGTAATGAGAGATGCTGGTGCAGTGTTGCATCTTTTCTGGTGCCAGTCTTGAAGGTGGATGGGAAAAGGGAGGTTTCAATCTCTTCAGGTGTCAGGTTTCTCAGAATTCTCAGAAATTCTCAAAATCCTGGTTTTCTGGGGAACTAAAATATCTTTTTGATCACGCCTGGTTTATATAGTAAATTTATATTTTCTTATTCAATGAATTTATAACTATGACTTTTTTTCTTAAATACTGATCAATTGAATGGTGAGAGTTTTATTTGGCAAAAACATCAACATTATTCAAGCAACTTGAAAAATCTAAAAGAAAATAAAAACTTCAAATTAATTCAGTGAAAGTAAACACATGCACAATTGGCCCTAAAATTTTTCAGTTATGTATCTGACACACATAGTTAGTACATTTACACATCTTACTAGAGTTCGAGAGTGAAAAGATGATTTACAGGTCCTCCCAACCTTTTCTTTTTAATCCTGAAAAACCGAAGATTTTGCATGTGATTAGATAAAAACACTGAATGTAAATTGGCTCTCTGATGTTTTACCCTTCTCCCTTTCCCCGAGGTTGGACTTTAAAGCACTATCAACCACAAATTATTGCTGCACACCTTCTCTGTGGCTCCATGGGGGAAAAAAAATGGTAAGCTGATTGTGCTTACAACTGCAAAACATCCAAGAAATGCTCCTACATCACCTCTGTCTACACTGAGAGAATCAAAAAAGCCTTTCATGGCCACTCAAAGTGGTGAGAGATGGCACTACTTGGCACCCGAAGCCCATTAAATGCCATCCTGTCACGATGCAATTTCAGGAAATGGAGGTGGGCAGGTAGGCTGTGCCTGGGCATGTGTTGTTCAGGCTGATGTGTTGCCTCCTTCCACAGCTAATATCAAGATTAAGTGACTCACTTCGTGCAATATTTTGTATGTTATTTGTGCTGATTACATTATAGTGGCAGTAAAAGCAAATTCTCCCATCACTGTTGCCCTCTCCCCTCAAGCCAAAAGAAATGCCTTCATTCCTGGAATTCAAGGTCCCTATAAGCCCCTCAAGCTACCAGCAAACAACCCACAACATTTCTGTAGCCAGCAGGCATGAAATGACCCCTCTGAAACCCTGTTGTAACATGACACTGTAGTTTTACCTTAAAACATCACCTACAAAAAGGCATTCCATGAGATGTGAGGGGAGGTGGAAGCATTGCCTAGAAGTTTGCAGGCCCTGGGGTGCTGCACTGGAGCTTTGACAGCAGACTTTCACCCCAGTGTGTTTAATTGCTGGACTTTGCCTGCCAGCCGGGGTGGGCAGCACACGACTCTTGTTTCCTGCTGGGACAAGAATTCTTTGTCAGCTGCATAGCAGCCTCTCCAGTGTGAGCCCTGACACCCACCCCCATGGGCTGGCAGCATCACCCCAGCAATACAGGACACCCTGGGGGCCACCACGGACATGCCAGAAGTCTCAGCCCACTCTGGACCTGTTAAAGCAACCTTATTTGTTCCTGTGGCCTGTAGGATAACCTTATGGAATAATGGTGCTTGTTTCAAATCAACCAAATCATGGGGTGGGGGGAGGGAAAGAAGCAGAGCCATAGCCACAGCCAGGTGTCTGAGGATACTAAAAGCATGGAGAAGCCCACTCCTCAATGTCTCTGCATGGTAGAAGGCATGGCAGGACCACCTCAAGGCCCAGAGTGGACTGGCAGGAGGCTGGAAAGGGTCAGGAGGTCTGAAAGTTTCAGCACATGCAGGTCAACAGGAATCCTTGGTTACTGTACAAATATTGGTGATGAGCCACACACAGTGCCCCTTGGCAGAAGATCACAGGAGCTCTGGGAGCTCTGTCTCTAGTAGGGACCTGAAAATTGCCCCTTCTCAAAGAGCTTTCAAGGCTGTGTCATGGGCACATTCTCATGAAGAGGGAAAATGCAGGTGATGAGAAAGCCCTGGTCCTGCTCATCCACAGAGTCCCCTCTCCATATGAAGTAATTTCTTTTTTCCTCTGCGATTTAAAGACCACAGGAGTTGATCATCTCTGGCAACCTGTCCCAGACTGCCTGTAGCCTGAGAGATCAGCTTGACAAAGCTGGGTGACTTCTTCACTCAGGCAGTAGGGATTACAGTCAGATTTGGTGACTTGACACCCACGTGTCACCCTTCACAACTGTGTCCCAGGGCTATCCTCCTAACTTGTGGAACAGCAGTGCCATGCAGCTCCATGGAGTGAGCAAAGGGAGAAGAAAAAACTCACCCAAGTGCTCCAGGCTCTGCTGGGGACTTCCCTGGGAAGATTTGCCTTGACCTGAAGTGGCCACAGAGTCCCCAGCAGAGGCTGCCCAGGGCAGGAGTCCCAGGTGCTGTACCTCAGCCATGGGGCAGGGGGTGTGAGCTGCCGGGCGTCAGGCTGAGCATGCTGCTGGTCACTCTGCAGGGACTAAGCCATAGAAAGGATATTGTCAGAGCAGAGGATTGTTCTGGGAGAACAGGCTGCACAAAGAGGAATTGTTTTGCCATGAAATGAGGCCGTGTTTAGCTCCAGCCAGGGCTGGGCTTTGCCTGCCTGTCTGGGCTGCAGCCTGGCAGGGGATACTGTCCTCCCTGGCCTGCCTGGCATCTTCTCTGCTTCTGAGGTTGTCCACTGGCACAGTCAGCAGCACAAGTACGTGCCCTGAGACTCATGGTGGGTAGGGACAAAAGGGAAATTGAGGAATAAGAGAACTTGTGACAGGTCTGTCATGGCCTCCTACACCTGCCTGGCAGGTCCAAGGGGCTCAGGGAAAGGGGAGAGCAGCAGTGGGGCAGCTCCCATGGTGAGGGGCTGCACTGTTTCTCCCAGTGATGGGTATATACTCTCCTCTCAAAAAAGTGTTGGTAGTGGTCTCCCTGAACGTGTGTGAGGGGACAAGCATCCTGCACCTGAGTTCCAGCAAGACACACCAGAGAGCACAGGACACAAAGAGGCAAAGGGGAGGGAGCTGTGTGCTCAAATGTGGCTTGGAACACTCTTATAGTTTCCTATTGGTTTTACTCCCTGTGTGAGTGAATATCGACATTTAAGAGCAATGGTGGATGCACTCACAGAAGCTTTCTGTGAATCATTACTTCCTCGGCAGCTGCAGCGGGGCTTCTGCAGGTCCTGCTGCCTGGCTCCTCCCGCACGCAGCCCCGGTGCTGCCCAGCCCCTGCCCAGCCCGTGCTCTGCGGCGGGGGCTGCACACGTGGGAGCTCACACACAGCCCCATGCAATCGAGCCACGACCTGAGGCATTGCTCTGCTGACTGGAGCAAAACAGGCTGTGCCACGATGACAATGATGGTGATGATGATGATGATGACACTGTTTTTTCTGCTGTGATGCCCATGAGAACCTAAACATACAAACCCAAGAGAGCCAAAACTGGTTCTGCAGCCCCACTTACACCGAGCGTGTTTCTCAGGGGGATGCAAACCGTTCCTGTGTTTGCTGCTGCCGTGAGCTCTTAGGGCAGTGCTTTCAAGTCCCTCCACGCTGCTGCGGCAGGGCAGGAGACCAGAGCCGTCTCTCTCACATCACACAGCAGGACCTCGACTTCAGTACTGCATCAGTGCCAAAAATAAACTCCACATAAACACCCACTGCACGTTTCAAAGCCAAATTCCCACCGGAGCAGAACACCTCTGTGCTGCACACCAGTGTGGGCAGAGCCCAAGACTGGCACATGGCAGTGGGTGACAGGCACTGCCACCAAAGCCACCTGGCAACAGGCATAGAGGGGTGAGGTCTGTGTTCAAAAGAGGAACATCCCGGGAAATGCTGCAGCTTTGAAGTAACACCCACAGACAGCAATGCCCCAAAGCATGGCCTTTACCCCAAAGCATGGCCAGCAAATAAAAAACTTAATGCAAAAGTACTCTGGGGCATAGTCTTTACTCAGAGCAAAGGAGCTGACATACCAGGCAGGACTTAGCACCCACTGCTAATTCAGTGCAGAAATTGCTTGGACATGATGGTAGCAAAGGGAGAAACCTTACAACAAGCAGGTAAATCAGTGACAGAATCCAAGCAGCAGTGATAAGATAGCTACTGCAGGAGCTACACCTCTTGATCTCCTGACTTTGTCAAATATGCATCTCAGTCAGAAATATACATGCAGTAATTTCCTTTCTTTAAAAACACACACACACACACACACACTAAAAAAAAAAGGGACAAAGATCTCCTTCAGAGGAGCCAGACAGCATGCTTTGCATTACCTTCCTGTACAGGGTTACCTCAAAGGAAATTGCAGAAGGTTTTCATTAATTTCTAAGTGCAGATTTCCACCAAGGCAGTGTTCCTGGATCCAGCCAGAGAGCTGAAGTATCATAGGGACAATAAATAAACTGTGGAATCACATCAGCTTGAACTATTTTTATGGCATGTATTATAAATACATCCAAACATCCCATTCCTTGAGCATGAGCTTTTACCACCACAGCATCTCTGTGAGGTACAAAGTGGTAACATTTTATGTCTAAGGTAGTTGAAGATTTATTGAAGAAGGAGATCCATGGGATTTTTCAGAAACACCTGTGTATTAATTTGTAGGCACCACTGTCACATAGACAGGCTCTGCCTCTCCTGGGGCCACCAAGCTCATGCAGAGAGCCTGGGGAGAAGCACAGACCCAGACTGGGGAGCTTCCACTTGACCACTTACCCTTTGTTAGTGCTTTGACTTCCAAGCAGTCTCTGAGCTTTTCAGAGGTCAGTTAAGATGCACCTTTTGCTGCTGTTTCCATGTGTTTGTCTCTCCTCTGTGAGCTGCAGGTAAAGCTGCTTTGGAAGCAATGCAGATAAAAAACTTGACTGAGCACCCTTTGGCAGCACTCACTCCATTATCTTGCTTCTTAGCATACAAAAGTGCTCTGGCTTTCTCAACTCAACCACCACAAGACTTCTCCCTTGGTCCCAGATGTCTCTGGCAGAAAGATCCTATCCTAGCAGGAGGATGGAAACCACCCCCACAGCCCAGACTGAAACCCTGCCTTACCTGAGGTATGGAGTGTGGAGAGCTGAGGAGGTTCCCCTCACTGCTCTGTCCCCCTATCCCCTGTCTTTTCAGCCACTTCTTCCCTCACACCTTACCTACTTCATTTCCACTATAAAGGCTTAATGACACCCACTTAAAAGATCTGTAGGTTAAAAAAAAACTAAAGTGTTATGTTTTGCTTGTTTAAACAAAAGAAGACATCTGTGTGCACACTGCTGCTTGGGGACAGGACAAGAGAACAAACAAGCAGCAGGTGTTTGCCACACTGATCACTGGATGCAGAGAGATGCAGGGAAGTGGTGGCACCACTCTGAGCTTCACGGCTCCCAGAGGTGATGTGGCACGGGGCAGCAGCAGGACAGGCTGCGGGCACGACCCAGCACAGCTGCTTGTGTGATACAGACTGGGAACAGTGGGCCTGTGGGTAGCTGGGCAGGAAGGAAAGGCAATAAATATCTCTCTCCTGCATTTGGGAGGAAGCCAGATGAAGCATTCCTGTCACGAGGGTGAAACACTTTCCTAACAGTAACTCAGGAGGATGTTAAAAAACAGTTGCATAAGGCAAATGTTGAAAACTCAACAGTCTGGTATACTGCATCTAAAAAATTAAAATCCATTTTCAAAAATCCCAACTATTAATGCTGAGATTCAGTAACACAAGGAAACCTGGAGATGTTCCAGAGAACAAGCCAGCTGATGTTATGCCAGCATATTAAAAAAGTAAACAGGATGGCCTTGTAAACAGGTGTGTCTATTTGACAGACATCCCATGCAAAATAATGACCAAAAAATATGTGATCCTATCGATAAAGACTTAAAGCAGAGAAATATAAATACCAATCAACAAGGATTACAGACAATAAGCCTGTCAGACTAACAAGATAATTTTTTGGCACTGCATATTTTAAGTATCACAGAGTTGATACAGCAGCGTGTGCGATCAAGGAACAAACCCACAGGCAACCTGGCCAACTGCAAGGCAGGAGAGGAGCTGCTCCCTGTGGAGCTGGTACTGAGCAGGTATTTGCAGCAGGGAGTGCTAAATAGTGTAAAGCTGATTACCTGGAAAAAAATGATGTCATGATAGGTACAGCCTGCTGTCCTGGGAGCCCTTGGCACCCCTGGGGCAGGGGGGCCACCCAGCCAAAGATCCCATTGTCTGCACCGGAGCCTGACAGGCACTGAGGGGAGGCTTGAGGGGCCAGAACAAACCAGTGCCCTTCTCCATTGCTCTCCTCCACCCAAACTGGAGCCCAGACAGCTCAGCAGCAGCTGCCATGCCAAGGCTCAACCCTCCCTGCTGAAATTATCCTACTTAGAAGAGATGAGTTCAAAAGGGATTAGATAAGGCAGGGGAAAAAAACACAAGGGCTCAGAACGGCAGCACATCCCATGCTCACAGGAAGTGTGCTTCCCAATCACCTGCTGCTTGGCCCCTGCCACAGCAGGACACAGCCTGAGCCTTTGCCTTGACCCAGCAGGGTTGTACTTTTATTTTGGCACAGTGTGCCGGGAATAGTGAATCCCTGTTGGACTTGCAGACCACAGTGACAAGCAGTGGACCATGAATTCCACAGTGACTTTATGGGTAAAAGGCTTGTTCCTGTTCCCTGTTTAAACATTCAAGCACTGGCAGCAGCTGGATAAGAGGTTAAAGTCGCTCTACATGTGAAATTCCCATTCCCACAATTAAAATAGTGTGTCCTGGTCCAGTGTCCCAAAGGACGTAGATGCATAAGGAGATTTGGATATGAGTCAAGAAATGGAAAATATGCCTTAAAGCAAAAGGAACTTTCATCAGTTCAGTCTGTCATAAAAAAGGATCAGAAGAGCTTGATCATAATATCTGACTCCTCTGGTACTATCAGCTCAGAGGCTCAGTCCCTTCCTGAGAAG
Source organism: Notiomystis cincta (assembly GCA_013398075.1). NCBI lineage: Eukaryota > Metazoa > Chordata > Aves > Passeriformes > Notiomystidae > Notiomystis > Notiomystis cincta. Next base: position 114,060 of record VZRX01017566.1, read on the forward strand.
ATCCACTAACTTGAAGGCAATTAAAGAAATGCAGCTTCAATCAAAGGTGCAACAAGAAAAACAGTTTCTAGCACAACCTACCAGCCATTGTAGCAGCGACACACCAGTTTAAGATCAACTGTTTTCCTAAAAACAGTGCTCTAATTTACACAAGAACTAATTCACGGCAGCCTGTGTCATGCAGGAAGTTACGCTGGAGAGCCTGGCCAGCCTCCCTGCTTTATAATCTACGGAAAAAAACCCTGCCTGTGTTTCCCTTCCTCCAGTCCAAGTGTGTGAAAGGTCTGGCCTGCCCCTCTGGAGGCGTTTTTGGGAGGCGTTTTACCCAGGTTAGCGTGGGTAGCAGGCAGCCATGCCCTGACTGTGTCCCAGGCTGCCTGAATCACTCCAGGCAGCTGCTGCCCCGAGCTCGGCACTGAGGCATTTTAGCTTTATAAGGAAGCCAGTCTGGGGGACGAAGGGAAGCAGCATTCTAGAGCTGAGGCTCTGTGAATGACGAGTGCCAAGGACCTGACACATACAGTATTCTGCCCTCCTTTCCAACCAAAGCAAGGACACGAGACTCAGAGCAGGGAACAGCCATTCCCGTGGTTCTCAGCACATCACAGGAATAGCCCTGCAGGATCCAACTCCCTGACTGTCAGGCTTGGTTTTGCACAAACCCCTCACACTGGAATCAGTAACACACCTCCACTACCTTCACACCAGTTCCCAGCTGCAGTCAGTGGCTTCCCAGAGAGCCAGGATCTCCACATTCGTTAGAAGCAAAAGGCAATTCCACCAGTCTGGCTGGGATGGTGCCACTGCAGACACGTCACTGGAATCATTCGTAGCTTTGACATTGTATAAGATGTTTGTGCTTCCAGCTCAACTTTCTACTTCCCAGCTCAGTGCTTTTCAAGGGCCAGCATGTCAAAATGGATCAATAGCTGCCCTAGCCACAGCTTTGTGGACAGTTTTGTTTTGGGAGAACAGCTCACAGCCTCCACAAGCAAGCTGGATCTGATTAGCTCAGAGGCAAGCAGTGCAGGAGCAGCTGCCGGCTGTATCTGCTGAGTGGAGATTTCCTCACCCGAAGATTGCTGACAGATGCTATTGAGTAAAACACAGTGCTGGCTTTCAACACAACTCAAAAGGAAGTCCATGCAAGAGCAACCAGAGGCAGGACATTCGTCCTTTAGGATAGTGCCATATGTACTGACAGGCTCCATGGGCATGTGCCCCCACCCTTCTGCCTCGCGGGAATGGCTCATTAGGCAGATTATATGTTACAGCTCAAGGGCAGAAAGTAGAACAGGGATGGCTTCACAAGTGCCCAGTTCCTAAGAGAAATGGGCCAGACTTAACAACCTGGCCCATCCAGAAGTGTCACAGTCCTGAGCACATTGAGATACCTTTCTGAAGTGATAAATTAATCCTGAAGCAGCTAAGAAACTTTATAGAAAACATAGGAGCAGAGAAGCATGGAAGTGAAATCAGATCCAGCTGGGATTTGCTGCAGCATCAGAATACAAAACCTATGTGCTTCTGTTCCTCAAGTGCTGCCTTCTTGCTGTGGGCCTTGAAATAGTCCTTCCCAGTATTTTGCTTTCTGGGGAATAGCCATAATTGGTTTTTAATGCACAAGATGTTTGCTGCTTATGTTTGTACCCTGCTGACTCACTCTACTACACCCCCTTACACATAAACCTGTAGCTCCAGTGCTCGGCCTCCAACATTTTCAGCGTGGTTTAGACTGGAGCTGCTCTGTAGCCTCACCCAAAGGGAAATAAGAGTCCTTATGACCTGAGAGACGGACACCAGTGTCTCAAAGTGAGCATAACAAAGTCTTTATTAAACAAGAGGGAGTAAAGAAAGAACATACCAAGTGAACAAGCAGAAACAAGGAGCTCTGTGCAGCTCTTCAGGTTCTGTATCAGGAAAGGGTAGTTATGCTCCAGGCTAGACCTGGAGAAGATGGCTTCAATACCAGAAGCAAAGTCCTCTGCTCTGGCTCAACAGAGTACTTGTGTCCAGGAGGCACGGCCACCAGCAGCTCCACACGAGCCACCCAGCACTAAATAAAACCCAGGGAAGGGCCCTATAACCCCTGTCTTCCCAGATATGGTGTGGGGATATGTGAAGGGACTTGGAAGTCCTAGAAGGAATCCAGGTGGGGTGCCTGCAGCAGTAACAAATGCTGTTTCCCAGGTCTGGTTCATCTGGGCTCATCTCTGATACGGATGCATTGAGGCAGATTTTATATTTGTTTTTATGCCACTCGGCATTTTTCCTGGAGAGAGAAAAGAGAAAAAGCAGTGCAAAGTCAGCAATATGAGAGGACATTTGCTCAGGAGCAAGCAAGACTCACAACAACCCCATCTGGGCTTTTCCAGTTCCACTCCAGGCTCATTTGCTACAGCATCTTCCAGCTTCTGACCTACACGATCAATCTCTTCTATGAATTGGCATCTTCCTCTGCTGACATATCTCCTTGACAATTCCTGAATCCCCCTGCTATCCCTTCCAATTCTGTTATTTTTTCATCCTAAGCAAGCCTTTCTCTTTGTCAGGAGGCTCCTGCAGGAGTGTCAGACTGTGTGCTGGCAGCAGCACACACAGAAGAACCCAGACTATGTCCACTTCCATTTCAGAGAGTCTGCATCCCCTTCCCTGTAGCATATTTATAGTCAGGGTGTATATTTAAATTACTAAGCCTCAGATTTCTTAATTTCTTGTAACCACATCCACCTCTTGGGCATTATTACTCTCTGCTGATACCAATCTCACATGGGAGTGTGTTCAAAGACATCTTACTAGCAGCATACAGTAAGTGTACAGTGCTAGGCAAAACTAAGGTGATCTGAAAAATAAACAGTAATTAAAGAGCAGCACAGAGGGGTATTCAAAAAACTCCTTCAGTGTCTTCAAATCGAAGCAGAAAAAAAAGGATAACTTCTGAAAGTTAAAATTATAGTGCAGCAGGATGAAAAAAAGACTTGATAAGCAAAAGCCTAAAACAATAAAGATTATTACACTTTCTCAAACATATCCAAAGTGGGTCACTGCCAGCAATGAATGGGCAGGTAACTGATAGATATCATGAACAATCAGGATACAAATACTGTTAGATATTACTCCAAAAGCAACAGTGAACAGAACTGTATGGTTTACCCACACCTGAGACACTCTGAGTGGTTGTGGTGTTCCCACTCTTGAGAACAAGTGCAGGTAAGAGTGACAACAATGGCCCAAGTTATAATTTCCACACAAAGTCATATTGAAGAGAATAAGACTTATTAGCTAAGGGAAAAACACCTAAAAATAGACAAAGGAAGGACACATGACAGATTTCCAAAACATGGAAACTAGTATGGGGAAGGCAACTGAGGAATGATTATTCACCATTTCTCACAACATGGGTAAAATAGAAAAATGCAATAAAATTATCAAGCAAAATATTTAAACATAAAAAGGATTTTAAGCAAAATGTGATAAAGCTGTGGGACACAGTGTCATAGATGTTATAGAAGTCAAAACTGTAATTCAAACAGGAACAGCAGAAATTAATGGCTACTGTACCCAATGATATCAAACCAAACTCTGGCTTAAAATCCCTAAAAAATAACTGTGGTCAAGATATACTTTGTTCTTGTATTCTTTCAGCCTCAGCTATGGACACTAGCAAAAGCAGAATAATGAGGCTGACCTCTGCCAAAACCCACTGTAGCTGCTCTCATCAAGAGCTACTTTCCCCACCACACAGGCTGGACAGGTGCTCTTGGTAGCAGAGCACTCTGCTTGGCCTACAGAAGGCACGGACCCCCACCCTGGATACAGAGTCTCTGGGTCTGCAGCCAGAATCAGGAGGTCTTCTTTGTTTCCAAATTACAGTGGAAATTACTCTAATTCTTACATAAATACATATTTAACCTAGGATTAATATTGTTGCTCAAGTACATATCTGAACAACATTCATTATCTACAGGCAAGAAAATACCAATTAGGATATCTGATATCCTAAATCACAATTAACATAAACATTCTGACAGTACAGGGTTAGCCTGTAGGTCCCCCAGGCCAAACACATTCCTGACAGCAGAGGATTTTTGAAGGAAGAATACCAGAACAGGGCAAGCCTGCAGTGATATGCCTACAGAGTATCTATTCTTCTTCTAACATATTGTGGCTCAGGGTCATGGAAACGGAGTTGGAATCCTCAGGATTAGATGTCGACTGATTTTTCATCCAGAAATCTATGTACTTATTTTTCCATCTCATATAAACATTATCTGCCTATCACACCCTAGGCAATGTAATTATTTAGTATTCAGAAAAGTATCTCCCTTTCGTTCCACGTCTACAAGCCCACATTTTGATTGGTGCACTTTCACCAATCCTTCTGTATCATGGGAGACAATGAACAATCATTCCTCATTTGCCTGCTGTATATAATTTGGGATTTTATAGGCCTCCAGTTTCTTCTCCCTAGCTCAAAGCTATGCCCTCTAGCAGAGGAGATATCAGAACCGCCCATAATATTGCAGGTGTGGATGCCCAGTGGATTTACAGAATGGCCTAAAGATATCTTCTGTTTCTCTGTTCCCTTTCTAGCAATGGGTAGCATGTGGCTTGCATTTCTGCCCCAACTGAACAGCCAATTATTGTCTTTACAGAACTCTTCTATCATAGATGTATTTCACAAATACAAGTAACTAGGTTAGAGTCCAGGTGCTGGATGCATACAGTCTAGTTTCTATGCCTATGTATTTCACTTTATATTCAATGCAAATGTCACCTACTGCTACTAAGCAAAGTCATTTTCTATAGGAAAGGAAATATATAGGAAATCCTTCTAACCTTTTCTATAAAAACTTTTGGTTTATTCTTACCTTAAATAACTCATTATCATCAAACTTTTCCACTTTATTACTTACCCATGATTTAAATTAAACAGGAAAACCCCCAGTACAGACCCCTGAAAACTACACTGTGATCTCCCTCCATATTGATTTCTATGTTCACTAAGTCCATTATTAAAATACTACTGCAGTGGGAGTTAAGAAGCTGAAGCTGGTTGGCTGGGATCCACCTCACCCTCTGAGCCAATTTTAAACAGGTATTACTCCTCAATTATAATCTGACTCATGTTATTAAGGCCAGAAAGGAACCTCACACTTAGTTACATCTAAAAGGTGACTGGGAAACAATCTCTACATCTGCATTTGTCTTCCTTGGTCCTGGATTTCAACTGATGGCAGATATGGAACCTCTTTACCTGGCTGTCCTGCTGGTGCCATCTGCACTCCTGCCAGCATTGGCTGCTGCTGAGCTGGTGCACCTGTCATTGGGACCTGCTGCATGCCTGAAGCCCCTGCAATGATGGCCCCAGCGCCCGGCTGGCCCGACTGGCCCGACGCCCCGGAGCCGGGGGGTCTGCGGTTTGACAGCCCTTTCCCAAAGGCCACAGCTGCCACCAGAGCATTGGTATCTGCAGGGTTGAAGGTCTGCTTGTTCTGTCGTAAACCTGCACAAAGAAGTTATTTTGGAAGTTACTTTTAGACTTGGCAATCAGGTCTAAAAGGTAGCATAGCTGGTCCTGAATTTACTTTTCAGCTATTTTAGTGCATGCAGTAGAGATGAGTTTCTTACAAGCTGTCCTACAAGAGTCTCAGCAAGGTCAAAGAAGCTGCAAAATCAATGGACACTGGTGATCCAAGAGCTTTTTTCACTGACAGCAGGGCATAATCTGCTCATGGAAGGAGGACAGAGTGAGCAAACTCCTCCACACCCATGAGAAGCTCCCACTAAAGGCTATTCCATGCTGAATCCTATGGCAGGTAACAAGCACTCTGATTTAGATAAACAATAGCAACACCTCCTTTTGGAGGCTCACAAGCAACATGGTGTCTGCAAGTATTTTGTCACATGTGCCCAGTTATACCATTAATCCCACACACTAGGCAGAACCTGTGCCCAGGTCCTGTGTCAAAGATGACAGTAAAAACAATGCCACTGCCTTTAAGAGTTGTGTGTGGCACTCCTGGGAATAGTGAACACCACAGCCAGAGAAAGTTGGCCATGAGCCTGAAGCACCCATTATCTAGATAGGATCACACAAGAGCCTGCCAACATGTAGACTCCTTCAGAACACAGCTGAAGGGTTTCTCATTCACTGCTGCTGCATTTTCACAGCTATTTTTATTAATTAAAGTTGATTGGGAAGTTTTCTTGGCAGGTACTTATCACCTCCTCAAAGGGTTGGAATGACATGCATAGGTCACACAAGGAAGACACATTGCACCCACAGGCTCCCTTCTCAAATTAGGGGGCTTCAGGACAGCCAATCTTGCATCTTCTGGGATGTTTTCATTTATGCTGCTCAACTGTGTTTCCCATACTTCAGGCTCTCCAATATACCTCTGGATTTTGCCTCTACTGTCTCAAATCTGCTGCTTAAACCCTGTACCCCACTTCTACCTCCATAGTGACATACCTCCACTTTCAGATTCACGCTCCTCCTTACTGATTTTCTCCAGCAAATTTGAGCACATTTTGTTCAGACTTTGGATCTGTTTCTGCAAAATGAAAACTGTCAGAAACTGCCAGGCTACCTCCAACTCTGTACATATCAGCAAGATAAATGAACAAGCTTTCTCTTCCCAGGATCCATGTAACCAAACACTAAACAAGTATTTTGGTAGCTGAGCCTAGAGTGCCTAGTGCTAATGCATGCAGGAGGGAAGTGTGGGGATGGGATAGCCTTTGCCTCTGGCTGGTTGGATAGCACCTCCTGTGAACAGCCAGAGGTCTGGATACCCTTGTGAAACTGTGAAAGAAACCAAACCTCAGCTAAGGTCAGCTGGAGAAATCTCAGACAGGAAAGCAAAAAAAAAGAAAACTGTCAAATGGAAGGGTGAAGGAAGCAATTAAAGGGCATCTCGTGCCCTAGGGCTAAGAGGCAGAAGTATCAAACTCTTCTTTACCTACCTGTGCTGCATCAGGGCTAATTCGAGCTGCATCTGTGATCAGCTGCTTCTCCTGCTCCTCCACCTCAGGGTCGGGCTTCGTTCGCAGATGGTCGGGCACTACTTCGTGGCTGAACACGGGCACGCGCCCCTCTGTCTGCCGCTGCAACAGGGCACAAGCCTCACTCAGAGCCTCGTCCTCCAGCACAGCACTCAGGCAGCTCCAGACCAGGCCACAGGCCTTGGTGCTGAACAAGGCTAATGGGAAACCTCGATCTGGGGAGCATTAGGACGTTTCAACGACTTGCCTGGGAATTTGCACTGTGCCTCTTTAGTAACAGCAACATATTTATTAACAGGATACCTTCTGTAAAGTGTATCCAGTGCAAGTGTTTGTAGGTGAAAACCCCACAGCAAAGCAGCTCTCAGACAGAAGTACTTGTTGCCCTTTCTTCTTTTACACCCAGACCCAAGGAATGCTCAGCTGAATACTCAAGCACTCAAGCACTTTCTGATGAACTCAAGGGACATGTCTTACCATGATCTCCTCATCGCGGTCTGGAGACAGCACCAGGGGGATGATCACCTGGTTTCGCAGTAGCGGGGTCTTCTCATGCTTTAGCACTTTATTTAAGGTGTTCAGCTGTCCTGAAAGCAATGCAAAGCTGTCCAGAACTGATGGCCTGGAAAAGCAAGTAAGGAAGACAGAACATGGAAAGGGATGCCATACAGGGCTTTTCTCTCTTCTTCACTCAAATGGCTGAGGAGTGAGGAAACAACACTGTTAGTCCTCAAATCAGCCTACTCCAGACAGCAAGCAGTAAAACCTAGGGCTGAACATGCAGGTGTGGACAAATCCCAGTCCTTACTGGAAATGGCTCAAATGCAGCAAATACCTCAGGGACATTACAAGAAGTACCGCTGAAAGTGGCAGTTGTTTGGGATTTTAGGAGCATATACAGAAGCAATTCTTTCCTTGTCTTACCTCTCTGGAGCAAGGTCTAAGAAATAATTTCATCCTGAAGCAGTACAGCCAGGAGAGAAAATATTTATAGCTTGGCTATCCAGACTAAGAAATAATGAAGCTAAATAACTGAAAATCTTTTCAAGGAGGTCATCTTCAGCTTGCTCTTTGTGCAGGATTCATCAGCTGTCCTGCCTTCTGCAATATCAACTACAAATGCTAACTTTTCTGTGAAGCTTTGCTGCATTGGCAGACACTAAAATATCATATAGTTTATTAAGCTGCAGCTATAACATCTTTATGCTCCATATTCTTCAGGAAGAGAATGACATCTTGCAAGGCTCTCAAACTGTGTGGTAAAGCAGAACCAGCAAAACACAAAAGCTCAGTTTATATCAGAGCCACAAAAAGCCAGAAAAGGTCAAGAAATACAGAAAGGACCATTGCTCATTTTATGGTGTATGTGGGTCTCTATGGCGTTTCATCTGAAAACTTCCACTCACTGCAGATGCAAGTCTAGTTCCCACAAAATGTCTGGATTAAAAGGTGTTCACATGACTCTTATTACTCTACAGCATGAAGCCAATGGATTTCAACTGGTTTTCTTGTGGAAAATGTGTAGTGGTTCCTCCAGCACAGATCTAAAAAGAAAACTTAAACCTACTGATGAGAAGCTAATGTTTTTTTAATTAATCCTTTGAGCCAAGTGCAAAGAGCTCTGGCAGTGATCAACAGTGAGACACCTTACCATGTCAGTCGGTCATACTCGTTCTCCAGCTTGTAGATAAAACTGACCAAGGAGTTCTTCAGGTCAGCCACCTGACTGATGAGTGCCTCCAGGGTCAGCTCCAGCTGCTTCTCCTCTCTCTAAAAAAAGGCAGGACAGACAAGGGAGGAGGACAAAGACGTTGTGAATCCACACCCATGCATTCCTGATCCAATCTGTCCTACAGACAGCCTCCTTTTCAGAGGAAGCAGAAGCACTGGAGATAAAAACCCTATTATTTCACACTGACCCCTTTCCCTTGGGTCAGACTACTTAGGCAAGAGACTTGTGCCTGAGACAAATGCTTGGCCAGCTGTCCTGTTAAAGATCTAGATGAGTGCAGTGAAGACATCAGTCACTTACATCTGCTTTTTACCACATCAGGCAAAGCCATCAAAGTTAGCTCACACCACCTTTGTAAGCCACTTAAGTTAACCCAGATCAAAGAAGATTAGCATTCCCTCAGCCTTTCCTGACAGTAGCTGTGTGTGCTGTGATGTCTTCATCCAAAACAGTCTTTGCAAAATGAGTACCCAGACCGTAGACCAAAGACTCCAGTTTGTGCCCTTCACTTAATTCTTTACTTTCTTTCTGCCCACGTGACACTTCCAGCTGCCAAGGAAATTGGCAGCTCCTACTGGCCTTGTGCCCCACGGGCTGGGCTGCGGGAAGCCCTGCCCTGACACAGACCGCACACACCTCACCTCCTGCCTTTTGCTGGGATTACATTGTTTGAGAAATCTTCCCCACTGACATCCCCTTCCGGGTGAGGGAGGATGGTGACAGATAAAGTGTCAGGACTGGGGATCTGTCGCCAAAGACACCAGGGCATGTCCTTGACTCTTGCAAAAACCTTCTAAACTCTTATCTACTCTAACTTACTCACACTACAGTATTGCGCAAAATACAATTAAAGTCCCAGCCCTAAGGAACTGCTCGTGTAAGCTCAGAACTGTACAATAATAATCCAAGAGGAAGGTGGGAAAAAGCAATCAAATAATAGAAAGGGAATACCGATTGGGAAAGCAGATAGAGTGACTCAGGCTGTTGGCATGCCTGCTATTGTGTTTGTTGTTGCTCTGTTCAAATACACTGGCCCAGTGCAAGCTTCACGGAGAGATTATCAGGCACCTTCCATGTTCACGAGAACACAACATTATTCTATTTTATTTGTACTCTGACAAGTTGGTAATCACTGACGGGACTTCATTTCACTTTAACCACCTTAGAATAAACAGCTGAATCAACCTTATTAAAATTTTATCCCCAGTCCACAGAGTGGATTCCATGCAACAGATTGCTGCTGGCTGTTCCACCTAGAGATAAAAGCACTCTCCTTCATCCTGTGACGGGACTAGTCAGTTCCCATCCCATTAAGAAATGTGCCTGCAACTGTTTGTGTGCACGGTGTTTGTGCAAGGAGTTTAACTACTGCCTGTGTTACAAGCTGGGCTGGTAGCCAGGGCTTTACTGCAGAGGTGCCAGGCATATGGACCCACAGCAATTCCCCTGGCCCCTGCCTGTGCTTATCCAAGAAGCCCTGGAGAGGGTGAATGAAACCCCAGTGCACAAGGACCACTCTCACAGCAGCAGTGCGCTCCAACCCCACTTCCCCAAGCTCTTCCCAAAGCCATTAGGAGCTGCGGGGAGATGCAAGCAGTGCAATAAGCATGCAGTAAGACTGGCTAGTGATTCCAAGGAAAGTTGTGCCTGTCCAAGAGGACACTTGGAGGAGTTTGTTAGCAGTGCCAAATTGGCCCGAGGCAGTAAAGATAGGGCTTATGGTAGGGGTTCTGAAGGACCTTCTGATACGGAGCAGCAGAGGTAAAGGTGAAATTCAGAGTAGGTAAAGGTAAACCAATGCAGGCGGCGAAACAAAGGGAAAAAAATTCCTGACTGGCAAAACAAAGGGGAAAAAAAAAAAACCTGACTTTCTGTACACAATGACACTATCTGAGCTGATAACGTTGTAACTCAACAACGAGATCTCGGGATTATCTGAGGGTAACCCATAAAAACATCTGCCCAATGCTGAAAAGGCAGTCAAGGAAGTAAAAGCAGGATTTATTGGGAAAGCAACAGAAACTAAGCATCATTACGTCACCACATAAATGCAAGCCTCCTTTGAATATTACACATCCCTCTTGTCCCTCCAACTGAAAAGGGACAGAGCAGGATTATGTACTAATAAAGGCAACGAGGATGATGACGAATATTCACAGTTCCAAAACAAATCCAAATAACCCAGTAAAAAGACTGGTATGAGTAAACGGCTGAAACAAGGAGAGACAATGTAAGGAATAGCGGGACAATCCGTTGTCACTTTCTTTTCCAGCAGGACAACCAGATCTGTATGAGGCCAGCCGGCTGCGCTTTCAAACAAACCAAAGGAGGTGGATTTTTACAGCCTGTTAACCTGTCACCAACCTCTGCAATTCTTTTCTCTGGACAATACGGATACTACAAATTCACATCACTTAATAAAGTAATTGGGTTCTCCTCCCATTAACGACATTTCATTCAAGCGGGACCTGGGCACTCAGCCGCACACACTCACCCCACAGCCGTGCAGCCACAGGAGGCTGTTGCACAGCACAGCATCGCACCGGCTGCTCGAGGACGCGCTCGGCCTCCCGCCCAGGCTGCCCCGGCCCCGGGTGGGCCCGGCCCCCGCGGAGCGGCGCGGCCCCGCAGCCCCCGGCCCTCACCTGCATGGCGG